>OFHS01001370.1:10281-28532 GCA_900245855.1 Calvadosia cruxmelitensis
GCAGACAAATTGAAACTTAGGTCCAAACGGATGAAACACTTGCAGACCCCGCAAAGATGGAGCTGAATGGCTTAAAAAGTTTGAACACTACTGCCGTAGCACTAGGGTGTCAGACATTGACTTTATAGCTTAATGAAGGCTAATACATCGGCTACTATTTGGTTCGACAATTTGTCTGATGAAACGACAGGCAATTGGGAGCCGTTTAGAAAAGCCTTCGTTGTCAAATTCATGCCGAAGAAATTATAAAATCGGGGAACAATGATTCCATTGAATGTAAAGCAGCAGGAGGCTACTTTAGAGGAGCATAAGGAATGTGCACTCAAGTATTGCCGTCTCTCTAATCCCCAAATATCAAAAGACAGGCAATGCCACTATGTCTCTACAGGTTTAATGACTGAGGTCAAAGCCTTGATCCTGGGAGAAACAGAAGTAATTCCAAAAAACTTGAATGGACTCATGCGAAGCACCGAGAAGGCAGAAAGCTGGTTGAAAGTTGCAAAAGCGTACTCGTCTAAGCCATCCGTAGACCCAATTAAAGTCAGTCTCGATGACATGGAAGCAACCAATGCTGTTGTTGCCGTTAAGCAAGTCCGAACCGAGAGTGGGACACCGTCGCATTCTACGAACAAGGCGTCTAAAAGAGTTCTTCAACCAGACCTACCACGTTCAGGAATGGACAAAGTTTCAAAGTTCACTCTAATAATCCAATATTTTATGGTCCAAAGAACGAAAAGAAAAAATATTTACGATACATTGAGTTCCAAGACGGATGGAAAATTTACGAGACCGACCACTGGTGTGCACCTAATTGCATCATGTGCCAAGATATTGGTGACCAGAAGAGCGAATGCGAAGCTGCATTCAACATTCGACGTCAAACAGTGGGAATGGCAAAGATTTTACAAAGAAGAACCAATGCAACCAAAAGCCATGGAAGTACAGCGTAACTCGGTTAATATCACACCCTTGGGAAAATTGTAAAACGTGATACTATCCGAGTCTTGACAATAACCGAGTCTCATACTCAAACCTCCAATTATGCAGTAAAGGCTCAACAAGTAACAAAAGCGGGCCGTAGAACAGCAAACTCTGTATCAACATCAAACAGAGCTATTATGTAGAGATTTAAGCAACACCACTCATTTTCTTGGATTTGTCACACTTAATGAGGCGAAGACAATGAAAAACACTTCATCAACTTTTCCTTTCACGACAATTGTGGCGCCTACAAATTTAAGCAAGGCAACAAATCAGGGAAAACGTGACAATAAGCGAGTGTAAACATAAAAATCCTTTGGAAATCCGTGATAATAACCGAGATGTGACAATAACCGAGGTGATATTAACCAAGTAGAAAAAGAGAAAAGCTTATGGAATGGCAAGTGGAATTTCACTTTCCGTGACAATAACCGAGACGTGATAATATCCGAGGTGACATTAACCGAGTTATACTGAACCAAAGATGCCACATCTGGAACGAAATGGAATTTTCAGTGAGTGTGAGTGGTAGACACTAACCATCCACCATCAAGCCAATTGGGCCTGTATGTACTGAGGAAAGAGTTCTCAAGGCTATGCACACGCAACTAGCTCAGCTGATGTTGTTACAATGAGAAGCACTGATTTATCAAAGATTGAAGTTCTTATTAAATTTAAAGGAACAATTATCACCTCATTGTCGAAGCAAGGTTCACAAACCTCTCTTATTTCCTTAGCCTGTGCTAAGAGACACAATCTCTATTCAGAAGTAGATTCAAGGGTTAGACGCATCATTTTTTGTATCAACGATCAAAAGATACAACAAAGGCTACACTCGGCACTTGTTGCCTTTTGTGCACAATTAGAAAGATTAGACTCAATCTATGTTTACATGTCTTGGCTGATTTAAATTGTGACACATTACTGGGAAATGTTCACGGCATTGACAATGGTGGAATAAAGAGGGAATTATTAAAAACACTATACAACCTGTTGCAAGGGAGATACTTTAAGCAAGCCAGCACTGGCGGCTATTTGCCAAGGGCATGTTCATCGGCTACTTCTTGCTCCAGGGCAGACCTCCGTTCCCACTTGCCGACCACATTTACTCACAAGTGCACCATAGACATATGGCTGCTCTATGGAAGTAATTACTAATAAAAAGTTGACTGATTAACTCTCTCTATATTTATGTAGCACGAAGAAATTGTGGCTTGTTGCTTTGATGGTTGTTTTGGTTTAAGACTAGAGGCAAAGCAAGTGAGATTGACTCTGAGCTCACACGGAACTTGTTCTTTATCAATCAAGCTGATGTAGATTCATTTGTTGATGAGCATAATGCAAGAACTGGAACTGGAATTCCAAATGAAATCAAGGTAAGTCATAAATCCCTGTCTAATTGGGCAATTCGAATTGCCTGCAATGTTTCATTTCCCATTGTTCTTAGGGATGTAACAACATCCAAGCTGGAAAAGTGGAAAATTCACTACGTTCAAAAGGGAGGAACATGAAGCTTGATGAAAAAGGAATGATCGGGAGTGTGTAGACTTGATTACCCCAGTTGTTTTCAATACAAAGGCTGAGGAGAAGTGAGTTGTCTGCATGCTTGCAGACAGTTCATTTAGTGATTCATTTATATTTACTCAACTTATCTGTGCCTAACTACCGTTGTTAGGTTGTGGTCATTTTTGACAGAATTCTCGAGAATCACGGAAGAAATGACACCATTTAACCGGACAAGAACACTCCACAATGCTCTTTTACGTTACGCTGAACGCAAGCGTCTCATACTGGGTAGTATTTACTGCTACAATACCATTCGGGTGTTATGTTCGCATACTTATCAGATACTTATGCGAACTCTGTTCGCATACTTATCAGATACTTACTGAATACTTATTGAATACTTATCAGATACTTGTTTGCATATTTATCATATAACTATTCAATACTTAAGCGATGGAAGATCGCGCAACCCGAAGGGAGAACTGTACCGTCGCATGGTGAGGATTCTAAAAGGCGAGGAGTCGAAAAAGAAAGGAATAATAATGGTAGGCGCCAGCAATGGAGGAAAGAGCGCCCTCGTGAGGCTATTCACCTGCCTATTTGATGAGTGGGAGATCGGACATTTCAAGACGACCGATAAAAGTGCCACCTTTCTATATGATGACTTACCCGGTACGTCGATTTATGCGGGAGAAGAAATAACGCTAAATGAGACTAGCGTGGAGAGCTTCAAGACACTTCTGGAGGGGTCCCAGTATTGTGTGGCGGACATAAAGTACAGAAGCAAGCAGAACGTCCCACCCAAACCAGTGCTGGTGACCTCCCAGATGTCGCCCTGCCTCCACGTTAGTGCTCATACCACTGCTGTAAAGAACAGGTCGCTGTGGCTCAAGTTTGATCGACTTATCAATAAGTCAACCGACATCGAGAGTTTTGCGGAGTACGTAGATTTGAAGGACCCTAAAGTCCTGAAATCATGTATTAGGAAATTGACAGATTTGTGTGGAGCAGTGGCAGTTGTTGACCTCACTTGCTCTGAGTTTTATTGTACAGATGACAAACTGTTGCTTGTGTGAAATATATTTCCGAAACACTCTACCAAGCCTCTGGTACACTGAAGCCTAGGGGGTGTAGGTTCCCTGGCAGATTTACATATAGTAAGTTATCTACACCAAGGTCATTACTGACCCACTCTTGGTCATAGTTGAACTGGTAGTCGGTGGGGCCCCTACCGAATTGAAGAGGATCGTTCCTGTTAGACAGTTGTCTTACATCTTCGTTGTAGAATCCCAAGTCGTAATGTACTTCGAAGTGTAGCTGCACCAGCTGGGGCTGTATCCCCTGACTAGCAATATTTGTCTTTGCTGACAGGAATCTTCAGTAGCTGCACCAGCTGGGGCTGTATCCCCTGACTAGCAATATTTGTCTTTGCTGACAGGAATCTTCAGATACTTATCAGATACTTATTGAATACTTATTGAAGAGACCCAAAGTGTCACGTGAACTCTGTTCGCATGATGGTTTGTCTCATGGAATATGATCCACTTGTTATTCAAGCAATAAAGGACGATGTCTCCATGGTTGAAATTCTCAGCTATATTCTAAATAACAAAGATATTAACAGGTTCGAACTTGTCAATTGGATTTACCTGCTTATAAAAGAACATGAAAACATGGAAAACAATCCTGATATCTCTGATAGCACATTTATGGATGTGTCTCATCTTATCCAAGAAAACATTGATGTTGTGAATCATGTGATGAAATATGGCAATATAATGTTCCCGATGGAAACTCATTTTTTAAAAACCGAATTTGATTGAATGGACTAGTATCCATGACAGCAAGGTGCTAAAAAATGGAGAAGCAGGGATTGAAATTGCCATAGAAGATGACAATGATGGGATTGAAGTGATCATCGATTCAACAAATCAACAATTGTCTACATTGACAGAGCTTATTTTCAAAACTGAGCAACTGAGCTGTGAATTATAAAAATAACTAAACGTGATATAATGCGCTTTTGAGATTATAATATTACGTTTAGTTATCAGATAAGTATTGGTTGGCATACTTGACACTTATCATCCGAATTAATTTGATAATAAGTAAGATTAACTCGGGTGGTAAGGGTCGCGCAAACTCTGTCCGCATACTTATCAGATACTTATCAGTCCAGTAGTCCTCTCGTTGGATAGGTTCGAATTGCGGCGTTTCTGAAATGCCTATATTAGCATTAATAGGTGTCTGCTGCTGGTTGAAACCAGGCTGGATCGTCTGAGTGAATAAATGTCTACGATCGTTCGATGGATGACAAGACATTTGTTCACAACAAAAAAGTGAAATATATTAGTTTAGGCTTATAAAATTACTTATGTTAGTTCTTATTTTAAAAGAAGATAACTAGAGAAAATGGCAGATATTGTTTACGACGAGTTTGCTATAAAAGCTTTTTTATCCAAAATTTCGAACACCTTTCCTATTGAGTTAGAAGAACTCGAGACATTAGCTCGCGAGTTCGATATTTTGGTTTTGAATACGAATGATCTAAAGAGTTTAAACATTTAACTCTTCGTAAGATGTTCTTCTTCTACTCACAGATAAGACTGAAAAGAAGTCTAAGGAAGAACTCAACAAGCTTATTTTAACCAATTATTACAGTTGTGATGACGAGCAACTCATGGGAAATGTACAAGCGATGGTGAAAGAAAGAGTTGAAGTTTCTAAGAAGAAACGACAAACTGTGAAAAAGAGTGTTGAGAAAAATGATATCGAGACTTTGATTAAAAAATTGAAACGAGATTCCCTCACGATGATTAATAAGTACATTACCGGGAATGTTCGTAAATTTACAAAAAAATCTGAGTACATCAAAGGAATCATGGAATATTACAACGACATGACGGATGATGAGAAAGAATCTAAAAAGGATTCTCTTATGTCTTTGACTCAACAATTAACTCTACGAGACGTAGATGAGAAAAATAAATCCAAGACGGAAGAGGTTAATAGTATTATTGACCACTCTGTTGAAACAACGTCCGAAACAAAATCCGACGTTGAAAAGCCAAAAAAACGAAGCCAGACACAAAGAAAACAGCATCTGTATTAAAAAATGCTAAACCTGTTTACACTTTGATAAAAGACACTGGTAATTTTCTGGAAAAGAAAAGCAATTTTGTGATTAGTTCAGATAAAAAGACAGCTTTAGGAAATTGGAATAAAGAAACAAAAGAAATTGAACCTTTTACCCAAGAGCAGATCAAAGTCTATATTCCAAAATATAGCTTGGAAGTTGAAGAAGATTCTTATTCCGATTTAGATGATGTTACTATTGATTAGTCAATAAAAGTTCATGTAAAAGTTAATGTCAATTTTCGATTAACATTAACTTCTAGATGTTATGCATTTTTGAATGCTTTTGATTAGAGCCTGAATGCACGTGAATATTTTGTTTAAATCGTATTTCCTTTTAGAGATATCGCATATCACATCAATAGCCAAGTCTACATGGTTCATATCAATCCACGGCGCGTTTTCTTCATGCTGTAGCTCACCCCAAATATATTCTACAAATTCTTTTTTTTCAATACCACTTGACGTTTTATTCTCGGCGAATTCCATCATTTGGGTTAAAAGTTGGTAGGGATTTTTTTCTTCACTATATTTTAAATGAGCGACGAAATAATCGGCTTGCGATTTCATGCGGTCATCCATTTACTGATTATAAAAGTGAATATAGTCAGGAAAATTCTACAAACAGAAGCAATGGACTGTAAACACGAGACAACTTTCTTCGACAACGATGACCTCATCTGCGAAGACTGTGGTATCAAATTAAAGAACGATATCCAGTTCAACAGCAGCGTTCAAGACATTTATATCTCCGAATGACTTGATTGAGTGAATGAGTATGCTTTGTATCTTACATGTAGTGTGGAGACATTATAATGCTTTTGGATTGTTACCAAATAATAATCTTTTGTTGCATGTTCCATTTAGTTAATGCGTCAATATTGCCACTGATTCTTTCTCGGAATAATCCAAATACTCTGCATAAATTTCCTTTCACTCCACTTGTTACCAAATTATAATTTTCCTTTAATCTGCTTGTACAGGAACAAGAAAAACTGTAATTGATGTTTCTTGGAAAGAAACTAATGTGAGGAAGTTACTAAATGGGGAATTCTTGAGGTGATTATTTATTGGAACGTGTGTGATAGTATTCTCTCTACAATTTCTCAATCCTGTTGAAACTAAATAGCAGATAACATGAATATTGTCTTCGCAGAAATGCCACAGCTGTGCTAGCTCCAGACGACACAAACAGTGCTCACGAAGTCTCAACAGCTACAGAATAGATGCAAAGGTTTGATGCTTTACCTTTCCTGATACATTTAGGAATGATTCTGCCATTCTCTCTGCATGTTATTTGGTCGTCCCGCATTCCTACTGCTAAAATTGACTTGTATGGTACTTTAAAAGTAATTCTGTATGAATGTGCTGTATTTCATCCTGTTTCTCCCGCGTTCAGTGCTGGGAGAAGGATAGCTACATTTGAGAAGCGCTGGGATGTTACATGTCGTTGGTTGCCATTAGACTCTTTTTACAACCAATGGCTAATGAAGATCGTCGCCAAAGAAAAAGTCGCCTTTGTCGAACAATGTCGATCACTGGCATACGAACGGAAGCTACTATTAGACCAGAAGATGAATTCAGCATCTGGTGTGACCAAAGGACAGACTGTGTTGAATTTGTGCGATATATAAGTTGCCATTTTAAGACCAAAAAGGGAATATGTACTCATTGACCACACATACGCTTTGCCCAAAAGTGATCTTGTTGTTTCGAGAAGGCTTGAAATGAAAGATACACTTCTCCAAATTCAGAAAGAAAAGAAAATCCTGAAGGCAAAGCTTGTGCGGCGTGACAATAAATCACAACATTGCTTACTCAATTGAAGCATCATGTTTCTATTTCGGCCGAGATGCAAAGCAATTATGAGTAATTCGACAACATAAATCTGTTCCTGTTCCAGCAGCCTGTGTCAACAAATACACAAGAGATGAAGCAATTTGCAATTATGCTGCGCTTTTATTCAAAGAAAGCATATAACCACATGTGCAAGTCAAACATTGTCAAGCTCCCACATTGAAGAACTGTTGCAAAGCATAAAATCAATTATTCACAATACAGTACATTTGGCCTTTTCTTCATTTGGGCAAGTTTTAAAAATGGTTGATTCCTACAGATGGCTCTGACCTGTGGATAGGAAACCTGGCTTCAGCAAACAGTCATTTGCAACACTAAAAAGCGACAAGAAGAAGATCTCTCAAGTTACAGTCACTACTCCCTTATCATTGATTCTGCAGATGCTTTGAAGAAAAAATATATATTATTTTTACAATGTTGTCCATATGTTAAAGCTTTTCAGAACTATACTTCAAGCATATTCGCCATTAGCTCTTAATGATTGTGAAGTCAACTGGAATTACATAATTGCACTGCACAATTTGCAAACTAATGAAGGCCTGCACCATGTTGATTGTGCAGCAGTGCAAAGTTCGGTTCTGACAACCATCGGCTTGAGTTGACAATGCAGCAAATGCCGGTCTCTGGTGGCATTGCACTGGGGTGGCGATAAGCACGTCAATACATGCACAATAGACAACATATTGAAAGCAATGACTGTCAATGGCCAGGAAAACCTAACTTTCTTGAAGCTTATTGAGGAAAGATTCTTTGAAAGGAGATTGCGAAGCTATCTTCAGATGGTATTCATGGAGAATACAGATGTGAATAACGCAAAACTTTCACTGTTTAACTGCATTGCATCGGTGGTTGTTCCACAGCAACAATGAAGAAAAGTGAGTTTCTGGGGCACTTAGAAGGGCATGCTATTGAAACTGCTGGAACCAGTATACAAAGTTGTTTCAACACGGGAGTGCAAAAATAGCACGTGCCCAGTGAAGGTTCGCCACACAAGCGACTTCAAAGTCAGGGAGCCTGTCCCCAAGTCAGATAAAAGGCTTCTGCAAATGATATTCGATCGACGAGTGGGACATTGCCAAGACTGTGGACTAACTCGAGTATACAAGGGTAGTTCCTTCGTAGAGGAAAATCGATGGATTCTGCCAATCTGTGTTGAGACTTGTAGTCTGGCATCCTTGAAAGATCTGCCAGATACATTCTGTTACCAGCAGCATTGCTTTTCTTTGCGAGCAATAACGTTGAGCGGAAGAAGTCACTTCACGGCAATAGTAAAATACAATAACCGGTACTTTTACTACGATGGTCAGGACGAAAGCCGAATTCTCATTGAAGATGACCACTGGCAAATGGCATCCAAAAGAAAACCCAACTTTGCCTTGTACTTCCTTGCACTTTATTGACGCAAGCAATTACGCTGCTCTATAGCCACTGCTGTAAACTGTAATTATTGTAAATTGATCGACCTTTGTATCATGTGACGTGATGTATTAGTACAGACGTATGTAAAGATTTTTGTATTATGAAGGAAATTTTTGTAGGAGAGAGAGCAAAGAAAACGGTCGGAAAACACATTCACTCGTGATTATTGCTTTTGTGAGTTTTTGTTGCTGGAGTAACATTCCCGACAACCACAATGTCAGCCGTGTAATACTTCCAGGATTTATTTCTACTGTATATTGATCATTTGATTGCTAATCTATTATTCTAATCACAAAACTATTAATAATGGTGTACTTCGAAATCGGATATGTCAAGATTAAAACAATACAAATTCAGAAATAAATAAATAAAACATAATCTAACGTGGAAATACAATTAAAAGCTACATAAATGCTTTTTAGGTTGACAATGACTAACATTCATTTGGGTCTCAAGCATTGACAATATACGAAAAGAGCAAATCGATAATATTAGGAAATAGTGCCGTACAGTATCATCCGTATGTATTGTCAAGTTTTTCTCTGTCCGTCTATAAGCAAGTAGTGTGCTGTTCTTGCATTGACTTCATTAAGGTGTAAGACATGAAGAAATTCTATATGTTTACAGTATCGGCCATTCGTATTTTCTGGCTTCAACAATCGCACATTAATTATTTTGTTCAGAAATGAAGACACAAAGCAACAGTAGCTTGGCTCAATTACTTAGTTATGGTTTGGTTTTAATTTGACCTATTGAAATCTAAAACATTTTCCATCCACCAACAAGCTCCACAAAATCTTCAACAAGAACAAGGTCAAAGTGAGCTACAGCTGCACACACAACATGGGCACCATCATTAAGCTACTCAACAAGAAAGTAATCAGCAACACAACAAGCAAGGACCAAAACAAGCAATGCAACTGTAGAAACAAAAACAAGTGTCCCCTCGAAAACAAATGTTTAACCACCAGCCTAGTCTACAATGCCAGCGTCACAACAATAGAAGACGATAGTGGACACCATTACATATATCAGGCTCACAGATGGCACAATTAAATAACGCCTCATGCAACACAAGGCATCGTTCAAAACAAGAACATACGCCAACAGCACAGTACTTTCGAGACAAATTTGGAAATTAAAAGATCAAGACATCAAAGTTGACGTAAATTGGACAATTGCGTCCACCGCCACCGCCTTCAACAACAGATAAAAAATGCAATCATTGTCTTACTGAAAAATTCCACATCATCACTTACGACAAGCGGAACCTACTCAACAAAATATCAGAACTAATGCTGCCATGAAAACAAGTTCTACCTACATTAAACAATTGCCATTCCGGCACCAGAGTCACATATATTATGATTATAAGTCCCACAACACACTGAAGGATTTATTTGTATTTTGCCAGCTAGGTTTTCTCTTTATTTCTGATCTATTTTTGCCTTTGCATCTGATAAAGATATTATGTTTTGCTAGAATGAGTCGCTTTATCTCTAAGCAGTCTTAAAGCTGTCTTGAAAAATGCTACGCTACTTTTTAATCACTGTTCTTTGGCAGGAACTCTGCAAAAACGCTCTCACGTGCTTGATTTATAATTTCCACTTGAACACCTCCAAAGGTAAAAAAATCACCCTTCAGAAGATGTAACATGCACTTCCAAGCCTATGGCATGGCTCCAACCTTGTAAGAGATCAGTTGACCCTATGCCACTTAGCAATATGATATCCCTAAAAGTTGATAGAAATAAAAAAAGCAGAATAATTGAAACGACTGTTTGCAATGCGTCAAAGCGTGTTTCTTGCAATTTGCAATGTTTGTTTGTCTAGATGATGCTTTGACTGCACTCTAGTAAGTCCTGCATCAACTGCAGAAATCGACAATGAGTTTGGCCCAGTAAAGAAGTTTAGCGTGCTGGTATACCATCTGAACCATGCAAAAGACCCTGTGGCTGATGAAATTGACAAGGTTAGTTTCCAGGGACTCTAGGCCAAGATGCCACTTGGTCGATAGGGGTACTAGGCCAAGATGCATTGCACCTATTCCTATGTATCTCGTTGTGTTAACAACTCTTTCTGTCTTGTGTTCTATGCTGTATCAAAATGAAACATAATAAGAAACCTACTCTTGAAGAAAATCAAATTAGTTCAAGAATGATAGATTGCAGCTATTCACACAGAGACGGTGAACACCGCAAAGGCCAGTTACAAATCAAACCAGGTCCTTGGGGAGCGGCCTCCGCTCTTAGAAAATTCTGAAAAAAAAACACTTGGTGGAAAAGTTCACACAACACTAGCGCCACTGAGGAGTGGCTTCTGTAAGCTANATTGAATGATTGCAAGGCAAAAATTAGCGGCAACCCAACCAAAAATGTTTGCCCCAATTGCAGGGCGATCAGACTTGACGTTCAACATTTGTTTGCCTGTGCTGCAAATCCCACCAACCTATCACCGAAAGACCTATGGGACAAACCCAGTGCCGTTTTAAGCAGTGAGAGGGCCTAAGGCACTTTTACCCAAAGGGGGGCCTAATTTTTTAACAATTACCAAAAAAACAACTTACTATTATTCAAAGGCTCGCTCCTTGGCATATCACAGATGTTGCCCCCGCACATAGACAGCAAATCAGGGAAAACAAACTCAGTAGNCAGTAGCACTCTGCAGCTGATTTTACACTGAACTAGATATCAACATACTGTGACTGTGAGTTTTGAGCTGACATTGAGAAGGGCCTATCCAGACTGAGGGCCTAAAGCACGTGCTTTGAGTGCCTATTGGTTAAAACGGCCCTGGACAAACCAGTGGTGGCGGACTTCCTGCAGATCCGGCATTGACTGACGATGACGAAGGGGGAAACGGGGCCAATCAACAACAACAACAGCCAGGACATTCTGGCAACCATTGCTGTGTGTCCATCTCAAGCAGCAAATATAGAAGATGAGACAAGACAAAAGTCCCAGTTAGTTACATGCATATAGCAGAGGAAGGTGAGAGCTACAAGGATGTTTTCTTCTTCTTCCAGAATAATTGGCAACCTCGATTTCGAGGGCTACGCCAATATGAATAATAAATACAAATAAATGCAATACTTAAGTGATAAATAATAGTGAAATTGATAGGTAAGCTTAAAATATTTATATATACAGTTATTTTTACAATAAATGTATTTACTTGTATCACTAATCTACTTAAATGCTTATAATTAGACTTAAAAATAAATGTTCATCTGATCGATGTGATTTTAAACTACATACTGTAAAAAACAAATTTGAACTTTGGCTTCAAGGGTAAAAGTGTTCAGAAAGTGATGACAGGCGGGCTCTGAAAGTGTCAAGTGTGGCCGCTTCGACAACAGTACATGGCAGGGCGTTCCATTCCTGTGATGTCCTTGGAAAGAACGACTGTTGTTGGTAAGCAGGTCCGTATCCCATGATGCTGTACGCATGTGGGNTGACTGTGGCGAGTGACCCTAGTCGCGGGAGTAAGACGGTTGGTCAGATCCACTGCGACTAGTCCTTTTGCGCCATCATCTGGCTGATATAAATGTTCAACAGACTGCTTGGGAAGAGCTTGCCCACGATCGTTGTAAATGGCGAACAGCAACCACAGAAGGTATGGAGAACGTTGAAAATGGCTGCATCAACAAGCTGATTGAAAAACACAACATAAGACACCCATTGTCACTGGAGTGATCACATCCCAATACATCTGTGATGTTTGCAGCCGCAATTGCCTTTTAAGAATTGGATTGTGGCAAAGGAAAGGAAGGATGTAATAGTTTATCAAAAATTGTATACACAATGAGTCATTAAAGAGCCAAGAACCTTGAAGAACTCTTGGAAGAACCCTTGCATTCACAAGGTTGGATTACGTGTCAACCTTGACCACCCTATGATTGCTGCAACACCGGATGCAATCATTGGATTTGATGACGATACACATGCTGTTATTGAAGTTAAGTTCATGACAGGTGACGGACTTGTGACAAAAAGAAACTCACCGCTGATTCAACACGGAGAAGGTAGGCAACTGAAGCAGTCTCATGCCTTGAGGATGAGCCAGTGACCCATGGACAGTTGGGATTACCTTAAAGCAAAGTGCATTAGCAGGTCTCGTTATTGCATGCTTGGTATCAGAAGAGATTGATACAATGGTGCTATCAGCATTCCTCTTTGACCCACCCTACCAAGCACACTATTCATTTGCAACACCAGCAATTGCTTGCACACATTTGCTTACCCATCTACAAAGCATCAATGCCAACACTCATCTGTGATGATGAGTTTAACTCTACTTCACTTAATGCTTTGCCTTTCTAGGGTGTGTTTGCTCTTTAACATTATACGAACAAGCACAACATTTATTAACTATTTCTTTTATATGTTGCTAAATAGAACTTAGGTGAGGGCAATTGCTAGTCACACACCTTTATAGAAGATTTAGCCACAGCTGCTGCAAGCTGCACAATAGCTATGCCTCGAACGATGCAAAACAACCAGGATGCTTCGTCATCTTCTACAGTGCCCAGATCAACATTATCGCCGGCCGATAAGCTTGTAAGGGATTTTGTGGCAGCAGTATTGGAGCCCACCACACCCCTGCTAATCGACCATCCTCCCAGGACGTGAGTGAAAACCTGTCTGCGGCAAGCGTATTGGCTCCATCGGCCACAGCAATATCAAATGCTGTGTCTTCCATGCAGCAGCTGCCAAGTATGTGGCGTATTCTTGCAATTCCGTCCTTTGTGGACACATTTGTGCTTTCCGCTACGTCTTTGGATACGCTATCCTTGATAACGACGTCACTGGCGCCTTCCGCAGCGAGAGCTATCGGTTTACTGAATTTGCTGTACGCCTCCAACATTGCAGTATAAATTGTCCTAGTTGTCAGGCCTCCACATGTGTCGCTGGTCGACGAACCGATTGTCGTAGGTCTGAGTTGTTCATCCATCCGTGCCACGCTTGTTGCACAGATTGTCAGTGGACGATCATAGACCTGGGAGAGCTCCTCACAAACCACTCAGTGGATGGGGACGCCTAACCACAATTGTTCCTGGACGGAAGATCGTCTTCACGTCCCAGCTGCTTGATTGAGGACATTGTTTTATGACTGGAAGCCTTCAGCATTTATTCCCTTGTCCTGTGCTTGAATTCGACCCATCGTTGGAACGATCTGCCATCATACAAGCTCTTCACTATACAATCTTATCTGCATTTTCGCAAGCGTGCATGGCTCCTTTTCGCGAGCACGCTTCCACAAACAATCTTGGCGACTGATCCCAGATCCACAGCTAGCTGTATAGCTTTTACACGGCTGGCTCGGCCCCTCGTCCATGTTATAGTTTGGAGATCGAGCATCCCCCTATTTGCGATTCATGCAATGGGGGAGAATGCATTGTTTGCCAGCGCATATGTTGCTTTGCCCACAAATGTCTGACGTGTTTTGGTCCACATTGCTCGGTTAATTGTTCTGCCTCGCAATCAGCCACGGGCTGCAAGTGTCAAACCCACCCTTTCTCAACTGGCGGTCCACTACTGTATCGAAACTGAATGGCCGACAACATTGAAATAAATAGTCAGTGATTGCATCATGCGAGGCAGTTGTGTTATTTCCTTTTCCTGTTTATTGCATTGTATCGTGTAAGGCAAGTGCAAGTTCCATAGGCATTCAATTCGTGGACGAGAATGACGTGACGAGCCGCATTGCTGACTTTATCTGTTCCGAAGGTAATAAGTCCTCCACAGTTTAATAGATCCTCAGTTCACCAGTTTGATAGACAGTCTGATACGAATCATGTGCTTGCAGAGAGCAAAACGAAAAATGAACTGCAGAGGATGTTAGACGGATGTTCAATCAGAAGTGGAGTAAGCTGTTGTATAGATGCTGACATTCTAGTTGGTCATGAAAATCTAGTGCATAAAGCTTGATAGACATACAAAAGCATACACATGGCGACCGTCAGCCCTGTTTTCTTGATTTCTACTGTAATTGAAAACTCTACAATAAAAAAATTAAGGAGGAAGATGCAGGCATGGACAAATATGTCATGATTGTAATGTCACCCAAAGGCAAAGAGATTGCAAACGTGATGTTGTGATAACATTCATCATTGCAGATTCAGATTCAGACTTGACAGCTTTCACAAAGCTGTGAAACAGTTTCTTTTAGAATATTCAACTTTTCAATTTAGCAATTTCAAAAAAAAATTTTGAACTTACAATTTGAAAACTGTCGCATTTTGATTATACTTGTTAGGTAATTCTATATTCTTGGGTAATTGGATTGGTAACATGAAACCATCTGCCGACTTGTTTGTTACGTCCTCGGACGGTATATTAGGTCTTACAGACATTGCTGAACACATCATTGATGTTCGCAATACCGTCTTACTTAAGACCTTACCACATCCCCTATGACCTGCACGACACAGTAACATCACAGGTCCAAGGTATGCTCGACAAGGGCCTAATTCATCTCAGCAGCAGTCCCTGGGCTCTCCGATCATTTTAGCTCCCAATGCACGTCAATGCCGTCACAAAGAAGATGCGCAGCCAATTACTCATATTGATGAAATTCTGGATCAACTGGGTGGCACTACCCATTTTACAACCTTTGACTTGCATCGGGCTATTGACAGGTCCCAGTGCGGGAGGAGGATCGCTCCATTACAGCATTTTCAGTTGGCTTAGCCCATTAAGAATTTAACGTTATGTCGTTCGGCTTGACAAATGCCCCAGCCATTTTCCAATGCATAATGACGAATCTCCTACGTGGCTGCCCTGGCTGCCTAGTATACATGGATGATATCATTATCTTTGCATTCACCTTGGTCGAACATGTCGCTCGTCTCGCCACTGTCTTGGACAGAATTTTACCTTTCGCGCAACTTCCGTAGTATTTTTTATTGGAATAATTAATGATTCAATAATGATTCATGCCGCGAACCTCCCGTACACGTTTTGGAGAGAAACTGTTGTGATGGCGGCGATTCTTAGAAATCGATCCCTTACCAAAGCTGTTAAAGGGGTCGTCCCGTACACGCTGTTCACAGGGACAAAGCCAAACATCAAAAATTTGAGAACATTTGGGTACGATGCGTTTATGCATATCCCAAAGGAGAAAAGACGAAAGCTGGACGCTAAGTCAATAAAATGCATTTTCATTGGTTATAGAACTCAAAAGAAGGGTTACCGTTTGTGGGAGCCAAAGAGCAAGACGCTCTATGTGTGACGAGATGTGCAATATGATGAAAGAAAATTCGGAAATCGAGACACAGGAGAACAGCAGAGGAAGCATCAGGAGCAGCAAGAGAGCAGGGATGACGGCGACCGTTTGGCGAACATTCCAGACGACAAAGAATCAACTGGGGAAGCTGCTGATCATGATGAAGAAGCAGACATTCAGCCTACAGAAGATGAAGAGGGAACAAATGAGCCAACGCCCAATAAAGACAGCCAAAGACAGAGGCTCAGTTCCTGCACCAGACCGTTATGGACCAATTCTTACATGTGAATGGTGAAAAAACAATTATGCACTTAGCACGAGCACGATTGACCAATCGGAGCCTCAATTGATTAGAGAGGCCATGATATCGGAGAACAAAGCAGAAAGGAAAAATGCCTTAGACGCTGAATTTGAATCTTTGCAAAAATGTGAAACCTGGGAACTAGTTGATTTACCTCCTGGAAAGAAAGCAATCGGTTCTAAATGGGTGTTCAAGACAAAACGTAATGCAGCAGGTGACGTGGACAGACACAAGGCACGACTAGTTGCAAAAGGATACAAACAAACCGAAGGAGTAGATTTTGAAGAAACGTTTGCACCTGTGGCAAAGTTTAACTCGATCAGATCAATCTTCGCCATTTCCAACCAACTCGACATGGAAATACATCAGATGGATGTACAAACGGCATTCCTCAACGGAAAAGTGACAGAGGAAATATACATGGAGCAATCCCCTATTACGCCACCAGCTACTTGGTCGGCACTTTGACATTATCACTGACCATCCCCAGTCCCTTGGACTTCCCTTGTCTGGCTTCCCTATCGGTCGCCTTGCTAGGTGGATCCTGGCACTTCAAGAACATGATTATACTGTTCTCCAACGGGCAGGTGCCTAACATGTAAATGCCGATGTCCTGTCCCGCCAGAATCTCCATGATTCTCCTGCCGCGCCAGTACCTTAACCCTTACATTTTTTGGCTGACATCTCGGCCATAACCTTCGAGCCATGCAGAAAGCAGATCCTCACATTAGCATTATTAATGCTTATCTTGAACACTCGACAGATCGACCACCAGTGGAATCACCATGGACTAACAATGGTGTCCTTCGTCACTACCGACAATTATGGGCCCAGCTGGAAGTTACCACTGGCCTTCTCTACCGCGTTGAGGGCACGCCCCTCCTGGTAGTACCCATTGTTGTTTGACCCCACCTGTTGAAATTGGCTCACGATACACCAACCGCAGCTCAACTTTGCATCACCCACACACTCGACCATTTGGCGACACGTTTCTATTGGACAGGGATGAAATGGGACACAGAACAATGGGTCCTGACTTGAGACCAATGTAGCTGCCGCAAAGGCTCAAAGGGGACATTCATTATTGTCTTGGTATCAAAATCTACACAGATTGGAAGAGGAAGGCCAAAAAAATGAGATTGACCGTTTTGACAGTGTATGTTAGGAAACAAGTCAACATAAAGTAATGTTAACCAGAAGATGTTTTATTTGTGCCAATTTAATGTGAACACTAGATAACGAGACCATAGAAAGATGTTAAGCATAATGACCAGCAAGACTGCAACTCAGAGCAATTTCTAGATCATCTATTAAAGTGACAAAATAAGACAACTTCTATATTTTCTGGACGTAAGACTATTAGGGATGCTGTTTGAATAGTAAATATTCGAATATATTCGAATCAGTGCTCAATTTCCTGATTCGAATAGTGTTTTCGTAATATTCGAATAATAACAAAGGGAAATTCTGTTTTCGGCTAAGAACATTGATTCTTTCTGCTGTCTGTAGATCACGAATGCGCGTAAATTGCGACAGCTCATTCACTGCACTCTTCTTTAGATGCGTGGGTCCGTGGTGTAACAAAAATAATATTTGTGAAATGGTAACGATCATGCTGTTGATCGCCTTCGCAGTTTGAACTTGTTTGCAAAGCGTGTGCTAGTGTCAGATTTCTTTTGTCTCGCAACAATACTTTCTTTGGTCTCATTCACATTACACATTCACAGTTCCATGACGTCTCATTTGTCGCGTTGCCTGGCTTTTGATATTTTGTGGCACTGCTACACACTGGATTTGGATTTTTGTCTATGCCTCGAAGAATCTTT
>OFHS01001371.1:14884-28525 GCA_900245855.1 Calvadosia cruxmelitensis
GATAATTAGATTGGTAACATCAAAATATCTCTGACCTACGCCTTAACCTTCCACGTATAGGAAGTGCTGCAGCATCAGCAACGTGTAACTTGCCACGTGCTGTAACTAGTCACTTCAATTTCTCAGACAGTCTCTGTCAATAGCCATTCAGAGAGGCAACTCTATATCTATTTTAGGAACAATCAGGGGGAAAATGCTGCAAGGCTAGATAATTTGTTTTACTTATAAGTAGGTCTTTTTTTTAATATATCTAATTTATTTCGATATTATTGTACATATTATTGTACATATTTTACTGCGATTTGAATATTTGAGATTTGAAATAAATAAATACAATTGAACTAAAAAACTCGTCACGTGTAACTAGCCACGTGTAGAATTCCAATCCATCCAACTGAATTTTGACTTTGTATTGGATAATTATTTGTATAAATAGCGTTAACTGGATTTAAAGAAAAGAAATTCGTTTAGGCCGTGATCACTGTATGGTCATTGAGTCTATACTTAGTCGTTGTGAGATTCAACAGCCGCCTTAAAATTGCATGATCAGGTACCTGATCGATGCGATGACGCAACTTCGAATTAGATGTGAATATTTTATTACTGATAACAGCATAGATAGTGTTTAGAAATTGGTGTTACGAAAATAAACATCTTCTTAATTTGTGTTAAGGCAGGTTTGCCAAAACATTACCATTTAAAAGTACCTACTTACTAACTAATTGCTTTCGAAAATGAAAAGTTAGTCTTCAAAGTTATCATTCTCCAAAGTAACTTTCAAAAGTTACTAGTTATCTGTCAGGAAAAGTTACTAGTTACGCTTACCTTTAAAGCTACTTTCATCGTTGTTAGCACCAAAGAAAAAGGTACAATTTACAAGTGTATTTTTAAAGAAGGGCATTTTACCATCAGGCTGCTGTGGATTTTCCCATGGAAACATGAATGCTTTGAAGCTTATTGTATCTTAAAGGTACCCACAATCAGCTAAGTCTAGAAGTGAAAAGTTACTAATTGCAAACAAACGTAACTTTGACAGGTTACTAGTTATACGTTAAAATATTGTGTCTACAGTATAATAACTGTGAAAGTTACTATCAGCGAGAAGTAATTAATTACTTAAAAATATTACCCAAAAATTAACTAGAGTTAATTTACAGCCCTGTGTAATGGAAAATAATGACTTTTGTTTGATTCTGCTTTTGATTGAAAATGAAAAAACGCAGCTTGTTGGCTTGGAGCGTGGCTTGCAGAGTAGTCAGGGTGATGATGAGAATCTAATTGAACTGTTCTTATCCAATTATCGTTCAATTGACAACTCAAAGATTTATGCATCTTCAGTCAGGTTTTATCATCCCAGAAGGAAGACTAACACTAAATTATTACGTCGTGTCAATTGCATTAATACGAGACTGAGTGTCAACAAGACCCTTGCACATAAATAAGTCATCTGGGTTCAAAGAAACACAAAATTAAATTGGATGCTTACTAGACATTCAAATGACGAAGACTTCAATCCAGAAATTGCCCACGCTATATAGACTGATTCGCCTATTTGTCCGTCTTCACCGGCCATAAATTATTGAGTAATATGGCTATCCGACTGCAGGTGAAACGTTCTTTCACAAACAATTCTGTGCTGTTAGAAAGAGCACCATGTCCATATTCTATAGGCCAAAAGAAATGAAATCACTTCTTACGAAGTAATAGATATAAAATATAACCGATTTAATACAACAAACTTATAAGAAATAAACTGCTTTGCTTTATTAGATAATCAAGTAAGCCAGGATAGCTCTATCATAACTACCAAACAATATAACGACTGGAAATTCAATGGATAATAATGTTGTAAGTCAATATCGATGGGTCTGCTATATATTTCAAGTGTAGCGTTGCGTGTCGATATAGAACGCCATATTTTTAAAGCTCAGATGGCTGTTAGACGTTGGGTCCCCTGTGTACTGCATGCAGAACCGTAATCATTCTAGAATATTCCACACTACTTTTAATAACTCATGCTTTGATGCTGCGTTCATGTCGATCCAATTGCTCCTGAATGCTATTACGATTGTTTGAGTTTCGACAACTATTTGAACGAGGAGAAATGATTTACAGATGAACTCCTTGGTATTGCTGTCATTGTTTCTCAACGATAATGCAATGAGACCTCTCGGCCCGCATGCACTTTGAGGTTTTAAATGCGGGTAGCTTTGCACTCACTCGTTTGCCATCAACATCTTTGGAATAATTATTGTGAATGATTTTGCTACGGTACAGGTTGCCTATTCAACAAGGAAATCATCTTGAAGAGGGTGAATTTCCGCAGACGGACATTTTCTCTTGCGTATATCCAAGGATTAACTGCGCTGTTAGCCATTGCTATGGCATTGCTGAATATCAGAAACACCTCCAATGCTTGTACTGAAGGGAAGACTTCCAATGTCTCAAGAATTCGACCAACCAATTGGGACGTATACATGACAATTAGAATCACTGTTGCTTGGAGACAGGATTTCGTGATACGACGCTGTCGCGTGACAAATCTATTCCACGCACTGGTCGTGCTTTCGAGTGCAGTGGCTCGGCTTCTGTTCTTCGCAGGTCGTATTCTGCGGCCACTTTTCTTGCTGTAGTTATAAATGTAGAAATAAGCAGAGCTTGTGATGACGATATTCACCACAATTGTAATACTGTACACAACCGTGAATCTACTCAGAGACAAAGACTTGTTGAAGGAGGGGAAAACAAGCAGTATGCTATAAGCCCAGACGGAGACGAATGCAATGACCCACGCCCGGTTGTAGTTATTGTTGCGAAATTGATGAGGACGGAGGATGGCCATGAGACGATTCAAACTGATCATAGTGAGAATCAACATGGAAACTGTCGTCACGGTAAAAACTGATGCAAGCAGCACGAAATTCAAATCGCAAGACTTTTGCCCACCAGTCAAGTCCGTTAGCATCACAATGGATAGTGTTGGTAGAACCAGCATCCCTGTGATCAAATCAACAACGGCCATGGACAAAAAGACTTTACCAATGGTTGCTTTCAACTGACGCCTTTCTGTCAATGTCGAGTAGACTACGGTAGCATTTTCAATAGTCGTCAGTGCAGCCAAAGCGATAAAATACATGACCATGAACCACTCCACGCCATTCGGAAGATGGTAGATCCTGACTACAGGGCAATTGTATTGAGTATTGTTTATCCACATGATCACACGGTGATCCTTCCATTTGACCGTGGCGCAACAAGAACGTTACCCATCCCACAAACGAGCGAATGAATGCTTCAACTGTCTAGCCAATCAATCTAGTAGCTATAGTGGTTAGTGATAATAACAAGTGACAGCTGTATGCTTTCATTCGCGTCCTTATACTATATTTAGATATAATTAATATAGATGGCTGTCAGCTGGTTGATACACGAAAACATAAGCATTCGTGCCTATGTTTATTGCCAGTGAGGTCACAGCGTTGTCGAGAAGCAGCCTCGTAACTATAGGCTGTCAATTATGGTCATCTGTTCAGCCGTTTACAACGCCAGATGCAGTTTAGCAAGATTCCACTAGTCGTGTCTTACATTCTGCAACAGTATTTCGAATTGTGGCAGATCTCTTGATGGCCCGCAACCTTGAACAGATTAGTTTAATCAAAATCAGTGCAAGAACGAGTCACGTGACCACCTTCATTAGTTAATTTATAGCACCGCCTGCATGAATCTACAGCTTCGTCAAGATGGAATCAGCGTAATTAAGAATGAAAACGTCATCAGAGTTCATTTTGTACTGGTTATAAACGTACTTACAATTTGATTGCAATATACTTATCTCATCTATTGACAATGTGTCACTTAGTAACCGCTTTATTAAATAATCTACATTGTGATGCTATGGAGTTGTGTCTGACATTTTCATGGGAAGTGTTCTTGAATCTTCAGTCGAATCCGATCTATTCCACCATGAAACCAACTTGAAGAGGGTGAATTTCCGCAGACGGACATTTTCCCTTGCGTATATCCAAGGATTAACAGCACTATTCGTCACTGCAATGGCATTGCTGAATATCAGAAACACCTCCAATGCTTCTACTGATGGGAACACTTCCAATGTCTCAAGAATTCGACCGATCAATTGGGGCGTGTACATGACAATTAGAATTACTGTTGCTTGGAGACAGGATCTCGTGATACGTCTCTGTTGAGTGATGTAACTGTTCCATGCGCTGGTCGTGCTTTCGAGTGTTGCGGCTCGGTTTCTGTTCTTTGCGGGGCGTATTCTTCGGCTATTTTTCTTGTTGCTGTAATGAATACAGAAATATGCAGAGCAAGGGATGATCAGGTTCACCACAATTGTCGTACTGTATACGAGAGTAAACGTTCTCCGAGACCAAAGCTGCAGAAATGGCGGGAAAACGATGACGATACTGTATACCCAAACCAAAATAAAGCCAACTATCCACGCCCAGCTGTAGTTATTGTTGCGAAATTGATGAGGACGGAGGATGGCCATGAGACGATTCAAACTGATCATAGTGAGAATCAACATGGAAACTGTCGTCACGGTGAAAGCTGATGTAAGCAGCACGAAATTCAAATCGCAAGACTTTTGCCCGCCAGTCAAGTCCGTTAGCATCACAATGGCCGAGCAAGGCATTACAAGCATCCCTGTGATCAAGTCAACAACGGCCATGGACAAGAAGACTTTACCAATGGTTGCTTTCAGCTGACGCCTTTCTGTCAATGTCGAGTAGACAACAGTTGCGTTTTCAATAGTCGTCAGTGCAGCCATTGCAAAAAAATAAACGACCATAAACCATTCCACGCCATTTGGAAGATTGTAAACCTTGGCGATAGGACAGCGAACTAGCGTGACATTTGCCATCTTGGAATCGTGGAACAGTATGTCTTGACGAAGAGATTTCATTAATATTGTCAACCGCAGATTCAAACAGACCTATTGAGCCCACAATCAAACAGAATATCGTGATGCTACGATCAATGCGACATTGTTGGATATCAGCTATAGGCCAATACAGATTGACCATTCTTTGTCTCCTTGGCGACCAGGACAAAGTGGCAATATCTTGCTTTTCCTGCTGCGGCAAAGGGTAATTACATAACTCTCTTTCTGTTGGAGAGCAGATCAATCAAGTCGCCATCCTTCGCAATGCATGATGTAATATACAACATGATTGATATTGCCACTGATGGTGCATTCGTCGAAGTCCTCACGCAGCCTCTTCGAAACATGAAGCAGCTTCATAAACGTTCAATGATGTCAATCTCTTTCAAAAATATACGAGGATATTAGCAATAATGATCCGCTCTGTTTTTGACTCAACTTGACCAATAGTTTGTTATGATATGAGTATCGAAGATATTATCTGTTTGCCAATTCTGCTGTCAAGTTTCACATTGATGTAAGGGTTCTATGCCATTACAATATATGATCAAGAAGAAGGGTTGTGTGGGCTCTCGATTGTTTGCTGGGTTCCTATATCGATGGACTGGCGAATTAAAACATCGCTCGTTCTGCTTCAGATTCAGCTAATAATTTAAATGCCGATACCGCAACTGCACAAAACCCGCATGGATAGCAAACATGGGCAGAGTTTTCGAATAATTGAGGAGCCCGAGTGCTCGATATGTCCAAATTTGGCGAAGAGAGATGATTGGCTGCTCTTTATCGCGTGCTGCGCAGATGCACAGCACATTTTATTGTTCTTAGATGACGCTATTGCAGCAGCGAAGGTCGACGAGGAAACCGACTGTCAAGCTGCCAGGACTCGCTTGTGAAGATGATAATCCAATGGCAGCACTGCTATCGAATGACGCCGATGCTGCTCAGAGGCAATTTGCGCATGCAAAACAAACAAATATCACACAACATCAGACTGAGCTTGAACTAGCGCACGTAAAATACAAAATTGCGTCGTAGTATGACGTGCCACAGCGACCAATCGTGACGACGTCCGATGCAGCACAACCAGATTGCGACAAATTCACATACCTAGAATGCATTGCCATGGACAGCGCATCGGCATTCAAGACCAGGAGGCGATTGGTCGCAGCGCGTTTTAATTTGTAAATAGGACTTTCAAAGTAGTAATTTTTGGTAATTTTTAGGCTCACGTTCAGAAAATTTTATTGAGTAATTTGTAGAAAATTCTAGACAAGTTTTATCATATAAAGTATTAATTTTCAGTTACTTATTGTAGATCATTTTCCCGGATGTTCGAATGAAATAAAGTCATCAAAAGCTGTCATTTGGACATCATTCGCCATTGACGATGTTTCTAGTCTGCTCAAATCATGGAAGCATGGCAACGGTGCTAGTGTATTTGTATGTGGAATAACTAGAAACAAGTCAGCCTCGCCAAATTCTTCCCAAGAAACCAAGTTACGGTGGAGCCCTCAGACTGACCTACGAACACCAGCTGCAGTATAGGACTTTCGGGCCTATTTATATTTGACAATGTCGGGAGATAGAGCTACGGTCTTTACTTTCTACTTTCTGACAACATGGCGACGCAAGGAATCTCCCATCACATGAAATCAACGATATAAATAAGCTGCACGGCATACTGTACATACCATGGTACATAGGAGATTATTTTGACTCTTCAAATGAACGAACCATAAATGTCTTACCGAACTCGTCAAGTGATTCCTCTCTCGGAGACAAAAAACCCTGCGAATTTACTCCCTGCAGAACGCACTGTTCTGGTAATCCTTGAATGAGAAATGAAAACCAATTTCTTTATGATTAATTTCATAGGATGACTGAACTGTACATTTATTATAGATTAGGGCATGTGGATGTAGCCCAGCCAGGAAATGTTTCACTTGAACGTATTAATTATCATGTAATGTCTGGGATGGCCTATTATTGCTTCGGCAAAGACATCATAGTTTGGGTTGCATTTCTGCCGTCTGTAATTCCACTTTGCCACAGCTCAGAACAAATTTCGTAAGTCCAGTTCAGACACATTTGTTGACATTGTGGAATATGCCATACAAAGAGAAGTGTTAGTTTGCCTTTTCCCAGCCGGCACCTGCTACAAGATTTGAAATAAAAATCAACCGCATATACCTACGGGTTATTATACTGTAGTAGCCATGAGTAAAACAGTTCTGATTTGGACGCTTGCTGATGGACAAACTAAATCTAGCATGCAAACAAATATTTGCAGCACTTTGGTCACAAGTTCTTGCTGGTAAACTGACCCAAATTCAAATCTTTTAATCTGAAATATATCTAATATAAAAGGGAAATAAACGATAGCTGAATAATTTGTAACTATCGCAGATTTGCTAAATAAAGTGTCTCTAGAATTCTTGCACCTGCTACGCATAAATATGTAGGAATGTTGAGCAGCTATCATTGTAGGCCGCCTGGCTGTTCTGTTTGTTGCTAGAAAATCGCATCTGATGATCGAATTCCAATCGTATCAATTCTACAAAATCATTCGCTCGTAAGCACTTTTGAAACTGAGCTGCATCCAATCAAGTTTACCTAGGCTGATTTCTATTTGAGTGGTCATGTAACTCGGGAAATAAAGGACAGTATAATATTAACGAATCAGCCTCTATTGTATGTAGCCTCCGTTTCGTGCCGATAAAACTAACTTATTAGACAATGTTGATGGCGCAACTCTGAATTTTATTATCATGCCGGAATTGTCTGCTGCGCGAAATGTTCGCGCTGGTCTTAAAGGCCACTTACGCCGTGCCCTTACTCGCTTGGAAGATTCCATTGCGACGTATGATGCCCTCGCCACCACGGCGGCTACTCATGTTGACCATTAACTGTTGAATGTGGCTCGGGATCGAGCTGCCGAAGATGGCAAAGATCCCGAAGAACCTGATTTGGCGTCACTGGAAGACCAGTTCTACAAGTTGGAGAGTGTTGTCCGACAACGACAAACGAAGAGCCATTCTTCGGCGTGTCTGATGGTGAACTGATTGACAGCAAGGCAAAGACGTCTTCACGACCGACAGCCATGTCAATCACACGCCAAAGCAAAAATAAACCTTTACGACGACGTTGTAGCGTTTAGTCTGGCGATTTTGTAGCAATTTTATTCTTCGATATATCCCTGAAGCACTAGCTAAATAATAGTGATAAATTGCAAAGTATTATGAGACAAAATACAGTAGGCTCAGTGTCCCAACTTTGAGTTTAAACATCTTTCGTTGATTACAACTGAGGCTTCTTCTTTTGCTTATTTTCGATACAATTTACATTACTCTGATAAGAAGGAGATTTAAATGAACCAAAACAGAAAAACGCAATGCAGGGGCTACCGCTGTACATTTCTAACTCCCTTTAATATTTCGTTGCCGTAATGTATACATTTTGAGCATATTTCCTAGCGAAGATGTCGCTTACGTCTCGGATAGCGAGGGTTTACATCCAGCACAGTTTGTCAGCATACAGGTACCTACGCGACACCTGGCTTCATACAACATCAAATTGTCGCCTCTGCTCCCACTTTCAACTGCCTGTCCAGTCACAATAAGCTCAATTATGTTATCGATAAGACGCACCTTGAAAAACGTGGGAAGATTCTGGGTGAGAAATACGTTCAATTTTGCATTTTCCCAGTCAGCACTTATCGCACCGCCTCTTGCCGCCATGTTGCATTTGTTGTGTCAAATTCTTATCAGCGTGGGATTGCAATCATAACATGCGGGTCGAAGAAGGAAATTACAAAATAAGACAGGTTGAGAAAAACTGTCCAAGATTCTAATGGATCAAAAGCCCAAACAGAAATGCAAACAAAAACTGAAACGATTCACGGTGATTATTCTACCCGTCATTGTGCAATGGAGTGAGCAAATTTCTGAAGATAAAGGGTTTAACTACTGTAAATTATCAAAGTATAGTACTGTTCTTTGGACCAAAACAACTACTTGTATTTGTAAATTTCAAACAATACAGGCGTCTATAGAACATAGAAGTGGCTCTCCATTAATATTATATGGAATTATTTAGCACAATAGTACTAATAATTCTTCGGAAGGCTTCACGCATGTTATTTTATTTTCGATATGACGTATTACCTTGCGGCGATCTTCAACAATTGAAGTCATAGTTCATTGAAGCAGAAAAACAAGAGAGGAATTACTGAGTTATAGATTACTAAATCAATCAGTTGTGAATCGCATAATTACGTTACGTCATGTAAGCTAGTGAATGAGCGAAGGACTATTTTGCTTTGAACAGTTCAGATAGAAATTGTCGTTGCTAAACTCCTACATATTATTCACAATGCCGTAACGGAAAATTGCCCATTCATCAGACAGTGTTTGTTTACTTTGACGTCGTGGGAGATTTTTATTTACCAGTGGGAAGCGAGTAATAACATATGACGTCATTTGACTCGTTCTCATGACGAGTCTCTGCGAATGTTATGACACTTATGATCGCCGATTTTGGATCAGACGTATTCTGCTGAATCCTGCTGAATGCTGCTGATATTATTGAGTTGCAGGTGATCAAAACCAGTTATTTTACATTTAGAACACGGAAAAACATGTTGATGTGATATCCAGTGAAAGAGACGCCAGTCATGTATATCAGGCAACTGCTGCTGCTTCTCTGGAAGAACTTTTCTCTTCGTAGACGCCAGCCTGTGAGTTTGACTCAGCAAATTTTTGTAACTAATGTTGGTTGTTTTTGTTAATCTGCTGTACAGGCTATATAATAAGGGCCGAGAGCGCTTGTTTGTCTGGCAAGGCATTCATGGGTTTTGTTTAACTTGTTCGATGCGAGTCCGCTTGTGCTTTAGTTGGCTCGTTCCTCTAAAAGTCTTGTTGTTGTAGACGCTTACAGTCGCGGTCTGTCTCGTGTTTTCATTTGTTTCGCTTCTGGTTCGACGACGGTTGCGATGGTATAATTATGTTTTAGCAACCGCTTTGGAGTTGAAACGTTCGCTTGCCATCAATATTCATGTGAACAGTGTTTCGTTAGATGGAACGGGTATTTTAGCTCCTGTCGTTTGCCTTGCGGCACGTCACAGAAATTTCTGTTTTGAACTGCACTGTTTTAAGTTTGTTGTGGGGCAGCATATCAGAACTAGCAGTCGTGCACTCGTGCCAGTGTCTCGTTTACTTCGAACTATTCTATGTTTCGTCCAACGAGCCCTTCCTGCTCCAAATATAGGCTACCAAGAATAGCAACATCCGCTTTTGTCTGTTTACTCCTGGCATCCCTTAAGGTTTCGCTGCCACTGCAGAATAGGATATGACGTAATTTCTGGGCATGCAGTTGAAACTCGCACAATGATTATATTTTTAAAGCCTCACACGATATCAGTTGGTCAATAAAAAAAAATTATATTTTGCGATCGTAATTACTGTATGTATTTCTTGGAATTTTTGTATTTCCAGCTCCGCAATTACATAGAAATCTTCTGGCCATTGTCATTGTTCATTATTCTCGTATTCGTCAGACAAAGACAAGGACCTGTAATGAAGCCAGCAAGTAAGTTGCTTTGTTGGCCCGTCTCTCTTTGCTGTGTTTAATTTCACCCATTCATGCAAATTAGCATGAAGGTCTCATTTTGAAATTACTTTTAATAGTTCAGTTTATTGCAAATTGTTTTAACCCTTTTCCTGCTCATAAGAGTAGTTTGAATGAAGACTTGAAGCCGCTTTATCGATTGCTGATTGGTTGATTGCTAGGGACTAACTATGTGATTGGTTATATGTTGCTACTTTTGAATTGTTTCAAAAACGCGTATACACGTCAATAGCAGGACAAGGGTTAAAACTATAGTTCCACCCGATTACCGCCTGTCTTACGTGCCGACTTTCCATTGTTCCCTTCGGTGGTTGTTGTGAAACAAGATAAAACGTTCGACAGCACAATCAAACATGCTTGTTATACACCATTGAATATCCACATATCGCTTATTATTTATTACCCGACTACAGTCAAACCTGTATTAGACTATTAATTAGCGGCCACCTCTATAGAGCAGTCACCTGTGTATAAAAGCCACTTTGTAGAATAAGTATGTTGTGTGTTGTGTAGATTGAAGACAGAGGCAGTAGGTGTAGTTGTAGATATATAATTGTGGCAGATACGACTGAGGGTAGCCAGCCCATCCAAAGGCTCGAGAGTACAGATTGCAAGAGAGTTAACATTACAAAATATGCAAGACATTTATAGCGACTGACGGAGGGCGCTGATTGGCGGTCTGAGTTGTGACGTAAATGCTTGATGAGACCGCCACAACTTCATAACCCCAAAATGACACTTTCTATAGAAATAAACCTGGACAGAAAAGCCACCTTCATAACCCCAAAATAACACTTTCTATAGAAATAAACCTGGACAGAAAGGCCACCTTCATAACCCCAAAATGACACTTTCTATAGAAATCAACCTTGACAGAAAGGCCACCTATCTATAAAGGTCATTTTATCAGGTACCAAGAGGTCATGTACACGTATACTTCCGAGCGAAATGTAAACTTGGCCGGCTGTTCGTACCGGGCCATGACAGACACGGGGCAGCTGCAATACTAATCTGAACGATTAATTGGCACTTGGATTCGATTCTACCTGACACCATGTAAAGTCAGACGAACTCAGATAACGACGACTGACTAATTCTGATCACGTTGACATCCAAAGAACCCAGATTACACAAGACAAGCATAGCAAACAGTTAACAATGAACAATGGACAGGTTAACAATTAACACCCAGATTACACAAGACAAGCATAGCAAACAGTTAACAATGAACAACACACAGCCAACCACATTATACAACAACCAATAAAGACAGATTTCGCTGTAGTAGAATTCCATTCCCATATGTGTTTTGAAAATTGCTAAATATCCCAACTCGTTTAATATCCGGCATGTTAGCTACACCAGCAACGGAATACTAACCACTATGTGTCACTGTGATAAGGTTTCAGATGCCGTTTCAGGCTGGTTATACCAGACAGTACAGTTTTCAAGAAATTGATTGTTAGATCTATTATGTCATGTGAGTTCAACAATTATACTTGTTTGTTGTTTTGTTCTAGGTTATTCAGAGCCAAAGGCATTGCCAACAGCTGGCACGCTTCCTTTCCTGCAATCATTTTTCTGCAACTTTGGCAATTCGAAGTACACATATCCGCAAGAACTGCCGGATTACTCCAACACGCAGTACGTATGATGCCGTATAGGCCTAATCATGCATCTGTTACCGCATATTATCACGTATAAGCCGAATTTCTAGAACCGAATTATTTGTATTGAATTGTCTCCTTGACTAATACGCTAGCGTCATTCTAAGGTTCAGTAAAGGTCTGCAAATTTGAGAGGCAAAACAAACTAAGGGTCAGCAAATACACAATATCAGCATATATAAAACAATTATACATGGTACTATATGGCACACGAAGTACGCCATTGTTCGTAAAGCCTACTGTATGCAGTGCTGTATAGTAATTTGTTACAAGTAACTGATTACTTGTAATCGTTACTTTTTAAAGTAATTTTAACTGTAATCGGTTACTTTTTTGATAGAGTAATTTGTAACGGTAATTCGTTACATTTTTCAGCAGTAATTTGTAATCGTTACTATAACTTGTCGGGCATTTTGAAAATTAATTTTCATACTTGTTCAGTTGCTCTTTCTTCAACGAAATCGTTCCGAAACAGTCACAGTGCTAGCGTTCTCCGTTCAGTCAAACAGATTGACATCGATTGATGTTATGCTGCGTTTAAGTGTGATTTTTGAGCAGTAATCACAAAAATACTCTTCGATCTCATGACAAAATGTGCTTTTTAAAGGTTCGTTGCGAAATAAATGTCCTTCTTTGCAAAAGTAATTTTAAAAGGAATTTGTAACGATTACTTTTGAAACCAGTGTAATTTGTAATTGTAATTCGTTACATTTTTCTATAAATAATTTGTAATTGTAATCCGTTACTTTTAACGGATGTAACTTGTAATCGTAATTCGTTACAAATAAAAAGTAATCTATACAGCACTGACTGTATGTCATACTACCTTTTAAAGACCCTGACCTGGAACGATACAACACTTCTAATGAAGGCATTCATTGTATTTGTCTGTCCTATTCTGGATTATGCCTCGCAAGTGTTTTCTCCCTACTTGAAGAAGGATGTAGTTCTATTAGAGAAAGTTCAACGAAGATATACCAAGCAGGTATTCAAACGTTGTTTTTCTGATGGGGCTACATTTTCTTATGAACAGCGTCTTGCAGCATTGGAGCTCCACAGCTTAGAGTCCAGGCGCCTTTGTGCTGACTTGAGCTTCTTCTTTGGAATTGTGCACGGCCATATAAAAATGAGACTACCAGAAGACATACATATTAAGAAAACAAGGACACATGGTCATGATCAACGCTATTCAGTCGCTACCAGCAAGACAAACACCCGTCACAATTTTTATTTTAACCGTGTCGTCCGTCAATGGAATGCACTTCCTGATGATGTCATAGCCGCGAACTCTCTGGCATCATTCAAAGTCAAATTACTGTCTTCCATTTCGCTTTAATTATCGCTCTATCTTTTTCATGTTATTAAATAACCGGCTAGTGTAAGTGCAGTGTAAAAGCTGCCTTCTATTCGTGTATTCTTCAAATTTGTTGAAATTTTTTCACA
>OFHS01001372.1:0-28502 GCA_900245855.1 Calvadosia cruxmelitensis
GAGATTTTGTTGCATACAAAAAATATAAATATATATAATACAGGATATTGTGTATATAAAAGTTTGAAGGTAAATATTCTAGCAGAGATTGAAGACAAGCAAACAGGAATTTAATTCGGGGCATATTTTTTATATCCCAGGAAATTTAGGGTACAGTTTTGAGCTCAACGTAAAATCTTTGTTTGTTTTTTGGAAATGGCATTACCGTGACTGTTATGTGACTGTACAGTATGTGTACTGTGTAATGTACAGTATGTGGCTGGCTGGCTTGCCAATCACTGGATAGGTCGGCAATGCACGATGGGAAGGTGTTTGCGCCAACACAGTGCAACGTAAACAGGACATGGCGGCCGAGAGCAGATTCGTTTGAAGCTAAACTGACGGCGATTGTTTGTCGTTACTCCCAGTCGCTAGCAATTACATAATGTTGTGAAACTTTTCTGGAGACATAAGTTTGACAGCTGTTTCAGGCTTCCTCCCTCCACACAACCAATCCACTTTTGCTTTCGCCTGCATATTGTCAGCCTGATGGGGATTTTGAACATTTCCAACCGGCTGTTGTCTGCCGGCGGGGAGCAGGAACGTCAGGATGCTTTAAACGATCCAAACATCGAACTGTAAGATGTTAGACATATGCGAAATTGTATTAGTGTATCCATATTTCTCGTTGGATTTTCGTAGAGTTTTATGCTGGACAAATGGATACAGTTGCTCTTCCTTGTAAGTCGATTGCAAGCTACAGAACCATTGATGTGCAAACAAACAAACTTAGGAATCTTATTTTAGTATTAAAGATAAATCTACCAGCTGACTCACGGCTCTGCAGCAAACAAAGCTGCTGATAATTGAGTAATAAAGGAAAGACAAAAAATCAGTAAGTAACTACTTATAAGCAAGTAAGTAATTAGGTAAGTAATTAAGCCGGACTGGAATTTATGCACTGCGCGGCGGAGATCTCCGCCGCGCAAATCTGGCCTGCTGGATCCAGCCGCGCAGATCTGAGAATTGAGCTCAGCTGCAGACATTTTCATCTGGAAAACAGGCTCTGTCCGCGCAATCCTTACTGTAAACTCTGTTATTCAAGCTGATAACCGCGGCCAAACCGCGCATTTTTGTCACATAAACGAGAGGCCAACCGCGCAAAATAGTTCGGAAAATTTTTTCCGCCACGCAAAATACAAAGATTCCAGTCTGGTAATTAAGTAAATAGTCGAAATAAGAAGGCAAGCAAATTACTGCAATATGTTAGTATGACTGTAAATATCTAAACATCTAAGTAATCAAAATTATTATCAACATATTGCAAGTTTGCAACAGTTGCGTTCCGAGGAAGGGACAAATTTGCTAGTAATTTAATTTATGTTCTTAATGTTTATTGCTGTCCTGAACTGTACCTTTATGAAGCAGTAAAGTAGCAGCGTAGCACTGAAATTTAAGAAAACCACCTTATATGTAAGTTAACGCATGCTTGCAAGGCTGTGAACGTCGAGAACTAATCTTGCGAGTGCAGTCACAATGATTTCACAGCGTGTGAATTAAATGAGATGTAGCTGTTATATTGCATGAGGATCCCAGAAAACACGCACAGAGGAAATGCATTTGCACGTAGAGCAATGGCCAAAGATCCATCTGTTTGTAGATAATGTAAGGTAAGTTGACTGAATTCAGCAAGCCAGAAACGATTGGAGAGATTGTGAACATTAGTGCGAACTTCAGATTAAAGTAAAGTAGACCGAGAGAACATTACCGCATTACAGACTTCACAGTACATTCTCCAGGCCTGGAAGTCACCGTTTAATTTGTTTGTTGTGCATATTATGCTTACGAGCCTCTCTCATGGAGTTTTGAAAACAAAATCCTGCAGCCTGGTCTGAAAGGAAATGACATGTCCACTTCCTTATCCGCATATTGCGTCGACGATTCAGGCAACAAAAGGTTGCTATTGTATTTCTGAAGAGCAGTATGGGTCTACCAGCAGTTTATACTACATGAGAAAACCAGCAACCGCATAGATCCACAGGTTACCATAGTAACCATGAGTCAATAAAATGCAATTCAGCTTAGATAAATTAAATTATCCTAATTAACTGCGTATCCACAATCACTGTTGCTTGTAGTGACGCATTGCATAATGATAAGTGGTGTTTTTCTAATCTTAGATGTTCACAATTTAACTTAGTTACAATAGATTTAAATTGGAAAATTCAGATTTTCTGACCTATGGAAAACAACAATGCTCTGGTTGTGCACCGTTTTCATGAATAATTCAAATTGAGCAAGAATCTAACGTACAGTAGTTCTTTTTGAAAAATCTGCTTTGAAGCTGCCCTAAATAATTATATGTTTTCTGCAAGTTTGATGAAATTAATAATTATCCCTTTGGAATGGGCATCTTCAATTTTCTGTGCTTGCTTTTGCAAAGGGTTGCACTCGAATGGTTCAAAAGATCTATTTCATTCTCTTCAGAGCCTTGTCTGAGCTGAGAAACAATGCACAGCATTTTTTTCTGGTTAAAGCTGCAAACTTACATAATTGCGATACTAAATTAAAAGAATTGTTTGATCAGTGCCAATCAATTGTTGTTCCCTGTTTGGGCGAGCAAAAAAACAATAATCCCTGATTGACTTTGTAAGAACATGAAAGTAGCAAAGTAGTTCACAAAGTATCAGTATGCACTGTTCAGTATCACAACTACTCCATCCGTAAAACTATTCTGTTTGAGAACAACTTAAGTAATAAATACAGATGTTGAAAATAAATCTGAAAATTTAATTCAAAACTAAGAAGGTTCAATACCAGGCCTAGAAATTGTTTTCGTTTTCCTGTGATGATCGATCAGTGGTTGGTTGTTTAGCTTGGTTACAATCAGATTGGTTTAAATTCTTGTGTTCCGTGCAACCCTTTTTAATAGTTCAACAGACAATCGTTAATCCCACTCTATAGTGCTTACAAGCGAAAATGAGGTTGTGGTTTGTGTCCCTAGTGTGTGCTTTAATTATTTCTGAATGATTTGTTTCTAATGATTTTGTGCTTGATGTCATGCAGGGGTTGGTATGATGGTTTTCATGATGACGTAGACCAGCTGCGACCTTACGCATCTGACGTGGAAGAGCAAAACTCTTGTCGACACCGACGAAACCGTCAGCCAGCTGCAAGCAATAAAGGCTATAACGTTCACGAATGGAAGCATGGCAAAGGTGTTCGTCAACAGCGACGCTATGACAACTGTAGGTGTCCTCTGTTGATCAGTTGAGTCAGTGCGCACATACTAGCAAAGATAGGCTAGGCAACATTAGCTGCACAATTTGGCTGACAAGTTGTTCCTTTTCCTCTACATTACTAGCTTAGATGTTTTTTTCCTATTTATACTATTTTGTACAGTGTGCTCTATTTTGGCAATGCTTGGAGAGCTGACACTTGACGACGTCATTGCTGATGACTGGTATGACACAGGGTTGTCAATCTGGGGCAAATTGGCTGAGGATTCCTCAAAAATGAAGGTATGGCTGTTCAGTTTGTTTGCTCTGACATATTTGGAAGTAAGATTAAATTGATTATTAATCCTGTTGGTGCTATTGGATTCGCGCATTTTCAGGGCCGATTTAAAAGCATTTTGCATCTGCACTGACATGCTGATATTGTGATCTGTTTAACTAGATTGGGACCGCCTCATGAACAATTAAATATTTAAATTGATGAAATTAACGAACAAATGTAGGTAGTAGTTGTACAGTGAAACCTGTCTATAATGGTCACCTTTGGGACCTAAGGAAATGACCTTAATAGAGAGGTGGCCTTTCTGTCCAGGTTGATTTCTATAGAAGTGTCATTGTGGGGTTATGAAAAATGGCCTTTATACACAGGTGGTTGCTCTATAGAGGTGGCCGCTAATACAGGTTTGACTGTATAATAATTATTGATAATGGACCGCATAAGAATTGTTTTTTCCAGATCTCATTACTATGGTATTGGACCAAATCGTATCATATCTTTAAATTGGATGTGGGAAATGCAAGAGCTGAAATCTCAATGTGATTGCTTGCAGATATGGAATGATTTTGTTACAATGCCAGAAGAAAAGCAGCAGTCAGTACTTCAGAGTAGCAGCTCATCTCGGCGTTGTATATCAAAACATGGACACAAGACTAAAACATCGAAACAAATTAACCAAAAATACGAGCACCTTCAGTCCTAATATGGCAGTGCACCAGTGCTTTACTGAGTATTTTATTCGTGACTTGGATTACCGTGAATGATTTCTGAAGTTGTAGGTAACTTATACAATTATTAGCAGTACTTTAAAAGGAGTGCATTCTTCAAAATATGTGACAAGGCAGCTGTAGCCATCATTGTTGTACTTTGACATGCCATGGTATGGCATAAAAAAGGAAACTGCCTGGAAGTTTCTTGTTATATTTGCTTGTTTATGAGATGTGTCCATGGTGCTCTGTTCGCTAGTGTTGCAGTATTCCTACTCCAATGCCTTTCAAACTAGTTGCTGCCACCCGGTATGGTCACGATCATAAGATGGTATCACCCTTCCCTTTAGACACGGTATTAACCACATTGGCATGAAGGAAGAGCCACAGACCCGACTGCACTGGACATGCCAAGGCGGACGGACTGGGTTTTGGATTCTAAAATTCAACACAATATACATTGCAATTAATATTCATGCACAATACTGCCAGCTACATTTTTAAATTCCACAACCGATGCTTCTTTGCACTCACCCGTACTTGATTGCTGCTATGTCCTTCAAGAGCTCAATCGTTGTAACGTCCTAATGGAAATCAAGAAATCAACTTAAATCATCAGCTGCATTCAAACGTAGTTGGAGATCACACAATCAATCATTGTAATGCAAAGCTCACCGCAATGATTAGAAGTATTCTGTCTGCCGTGAGCATGACTGTGAAGCCACCAAATAGTGTTGCAATTAGTGCCATGGGTAGAATCTGCAGCTGGAGATCAGTGTAGATCTGCAACAGGGAAGCCACTGCTAGAGTGAAGCATTTCAAGAATGGAGTGACGGTACATGCATTTTCAGCAATGCATGATGCAAGAACGCAAGCATTTATTCTATAAGAAACAGCATCAACTGTCATAGAATTAAGTCACCATGATAAAGGGTGTGTGTGCTGGACAGCCGTTCATGACACACTATCTATCTGCATCGGATGGTGGTAAGGTAGTAGCAAGAGCACTACAGATGAAACACTATAGTAACATTATCGCATACACTGATAGTTACCTCCTGGCAGTCGGCGCAAAGTGGCAGCCACTGGAGAAGGAATAAACAACAAAGAACGAAATCAACAAACGACATCAGCGCTGCATAAGCAACGAGACGTAAGAATATTGCATTGTTGTCTTCTCCAACACAATTGTTTATCCTGCAATAAAAAAGACAGATTGTTCCTCATTGTCAGACAAATACCACAGGTCGACCATATATGACGGATGCAGGAGCTCAGTTCTTGCATCGGGCGTAAGTCACCCTAGCGGATTACCAAGGGCAATGGTGGTCCATCTTCCGAACGCATCTTGCGCACCTTGAGCAATGGTGAGATCGCGGTGGACGATGCAGTTGGCACTGACTGCAATAATCCCAGCCAAGGAGATCTGAAGAGAGCATGCCAAATGCGAATGACAGCAGCATGACCAGTCATGCATTATGCAGTGTTGCAAATGCACATTTCAAAAGTAATTAACTGTGATTTCATATAAGCTGCTCAGTTTTGTTTCAAGTAGGACTACACATTTTCATACTTAATTTATCTAATTTTAGATGTTTCTACATTTAGCTGGGACCTGGACAGCATGATTGTGGGATATATTCTACTTTGACCACAGTTAATGTATACCATTAAGAGGTCTACCTACTGCTGAGGAACTCACCTGCGTTCCTGACGAGATGCAGTTTCCCGGCGTCGGATGAGATGGCATGAATAACGGCAAGCAACGTGCAACCGGTGATGACAACGTGACCTTTCAAAGAACAAAATGCACACTCACATCACCCATTAAGAGACACTGGGCACAAACAGACATAACCAACAAGCACTTAGTACAAGCTGACTAAATATCAGTCTTCAAAAGGTTCACAATAATGACTAGGGTAAATGACAAACATTTTTAATAAGGTGCGGTTTGAAAATAAGACACAGGGAACAACTCACATGCAGATTGCACAAAACAGAGGAGTAACAGAGCCAATGAAAAATATCTTCTGATGCATCGTGTTACAATTTTGAAGATGACTATGAAGCTAGCCTGTAGCTGGGTGAAGCAAACCGTTTGATTAGTGAGGGTAATTTGCTCTCATTTACAACTTTCCTGGATCTAGGATGCGCTGTTGTGAGGGAGCCTTTCCGTATTTCTGGCAGAGCTGGCTTTGGCCATGCAATTTCACACAAATAACCAAACACTCTACCAACAAATATGACAATTTGTGAGGGCATTGTGGGAAATTTGAATGGAAATTACTGGTAATCAGCCAATGCAATTTTGCGGCAGATATTTTATTTCCTCTCCGCATTTACAGAGCTCATTTACTTTTTTCCAGCTTTTTTCTAGAATACCTAAATCATTATATGTTTAATTCAAACAGTAAATGCAACATCACCACCTCAAATCGATTCAAATCAATTTCCGGTTTTAAAAGCTATCATTGAGCATGATAAAGACATGTCTGCACCGTTTCACAAAGATGTAGGTCTACATATACTGAAAGGCCTATTGATTCATTTAATTAAATCATATTCCCAGCAAAGACTGGGATGTCCGCTTTGTAGAGATAAGGAACACAAACCATTTATTGCTTGGAATTCGGGCATTCAACTCTCGATCACTTTAAGCAACTGATCTGACACGTTTAGGCCTATAAAGTAGAACTTGGAACTAATTAGGGGGTCTATAATATTAATTAAACCTGTTTCCTTGAAGGCTAATCTGAATCTGTACAACAGAAAACATCAAATTACAGACCACAGTTATCAACTTGCACCGACGCATGTCCTCTGCGGATTAGCAGTCTGGCAGTAACTGCATAATTGAAACACAGGTACCTTGAAGGTTGGTGGTCTTTGTTTGCAAGGAACCGAGCCGCCACAAGAAACAAAATTGGATACTACATTTGAAATTGGCACAGATTGGAGTCCGGCCCAAGGACCACTTGTTATATGCTCTGCAGTCTGGACAGTCACTAATTCACTATGGAACAAGGATTAACAAATAGTTTATTCAACTTCAAATGTTACATACAGAATTGAAGCAACAGCTTTGCTTGTCCCTCGAAGTGGATCCCAATCACAATAAATGTGCCACAGTAAAAGCAGTAAGACCATGTAAGAAACAAAACAGAAGTCGCGGCGACACCCTTCCAGTCTCCGCGAAAGCGACGACCAAAGACGGAAAATGGCATTTCAGAAAAATTTCAAAATAAATGTGTATGGCTTGATAAGGATTTTCATGATGCTAATCAAATAAAGATTGCCGTCTACTGGACCGCAATTCTTGCGAAAACTCAGCCAGTCATTTGTGCAATTAGCAACAACAATCTTCGAGTTCTTTACCGAATGCTACTGATGGGCCCTCTTGTTTTGGCCTCATATGACCAAGTTGTTAAAGCCTCGCTGTTAATCAGATCGCGTCGCAGATCGAAGACAACATGGCGATCACGTTGGAGGCATACAAGAAGCGAAGAGTCGGAATGTAGCAGCAGATTGCAGCATTTGGCAGATAGCAGACGCGAGGACGTTACTTCCTTGAGTTGTATATCAGCAGATATGATGAAGAAGCTGAAGCTAGTCAGTCCTTCCGGTGCTGAACCCATCTACTACGACTGGCCGCTGCAAATGACCGTAACTTGAGATTCGAGATTCGAGAAGCGTTGTCGCTTTTGTTGACTAAATATAGCCGCGTTGTCTTGACTTACCTCTCTGTTCTACTTCTTTGCAGAGCGCCCGAGACGAAGCTTCGGAAATATGTGACACTATAAGGTAAGTGTGTGCATCTTTGCACGTGACGTGAGTTTATTTGAGCATAGTAATAGCAAAGAGCGTGACTCGTTGTTATGGTCACCAGAAAATGATGCGGAAGTCATTAGCTGCACTGTGTATGATAATTATGCAGCGAGTTGGCAGGTTTGCATTTTAGACCAACCCCCTACCGACTGAGTTATGGATGATCTCAGTGTTATGCAAATTACTCAACAAAAGTCATTAGCTACTGTAATGAGGGCATTCCGTGCCATAACGCACAAGGTTAGCCCTCTCCCTTTCAGATTTTGATAAAACTTTATAGGCATATAAATATGGTCAAGTAGACCTCACTCGTGCAATATTAGCCCGGAAGATGTGAAAACAGGCGACATATCAGTCTCGCAACTTTTTCTCCACTTTCATTCAACCGGCCAATCTAAACACATTTTGCTTTATAAAGTTTATAATGGCCGGTTGAATGAAATTGGAGCAAAAGTTTATAACATTGGCTACATGCCTTACTGGAAAGTTCGTTTTTCGTATATAGAAATGGACAAGGTATCTGCTGTCGGTGTTAGCCAGAAGAGATGTCCCCCTTCGGCGGGTGTCCGCTTAACGAAGGCGTCGTTAATGCAATTTCGACTGTATTTCATGTTAGATTCTATCGATCCATTATCTGTGAGTCGTGCTCCTAGAGCTTCTATGTTTAAATAATCAGTCAGTCATCAACGAGATTGAAATAATCTTCCTCTCTCTTCGATATATTCAAAAGTTTGCTAATTCAAAAGTGTGCTTACGCTTAAGCGCAATAGTAATTTGCCAACAATATCCTTTGCTCTTATTAGGAATTGTGCTTATCAGGAATCGGTTAAGAGAATTTGTACTGTAAGCATTAATTCGGTACATAGCAAATTGTTTGCAGATAAACGGGTTTTTCGCTTATCCGATTTGCGCTTAAACAGGTTATACTGTATTGATTCTAGAATTTGTCTTCACTGATACTTCCATGTCGCTAAACTTCGTGGAACTCATGCTCTCTCAAACAATATTTTCTAAATGGAACTGAAAATGAAGCGACTGCAGTTTCACTGATATTTAGGAATTTGAGGATGGTTCATACTCACAGGCAGGGACGGATCCAGGATTTGAGATTACCAGGTCAAGAATGAAGGGGCGAAACCCCAGGTGCCGGAGGCACCCCTCCTAGAGGGTCTGGGGGTATGCCCCCCGAAAATTTTTTGGAAATGAGAAGCCACAATGACTTCTTAAAAAGCATTTCCGTCTGCTTTTTTACCCGTGAAACATATATTATTTCCACTGAAATAGAATACAGAACTCATAAAATGGACAATTGTTCATGATTGCCAATTCATTTCTTAAAATAAGATGCAAACACTTCTGATTTATAACTATGTCACACGGAGGTTCCTGGCTGGTCCCAAAAAATGGGAATGCTTGATAGTAATTATTTACTAATAAACATTTCTGCCTGGCAGTTGCAACAACATGGAAACAATAAAATTGTTGTATGCAAACGACAGATAACAGACAATGTAATCACAAATGTATCTTTAGCATCCTCCTGAGACACTTTATCGCGACCATTGGGTAGCAATCATCTCAAGACTCAAACAGCGTACTAGACAAGCAGGATTCAGCGTCCAGAAGCATGATTTGGTGAACCCACAGTGATTCGTAAAAAGCTTTGGCAAAATAATCAAAATATTGATTGCACAAGTGCCTTACGTTCACAAAAATACCAGGCATCTGCATTCTGCAATACAAATTCACACAAAATCAGAAGGAAAATGTTGTCAGTTTCGTGGAGGCAGTGAAAACCAAGACACCATTCAAATTACTTCCATAAAGTTTCATGCAATCCGGGCTTATCCTTGGCATCCTCCGCACACAAATCTTGAAAAACAGACTTCCCAAGCAGGTTAGAAAGCTGTCCAGGAGACAAAATCTTACTCTGGCTATGCTCGACTTTACCACGAAGTTCGACATAGCTTTTCTGTAGTAGCTCTACTCCTCTACAATATTTCCGCACACCATTGCATCACAAACATCTTGAACCGACGCCATATTTTTGCACCTCGAAGTGGACGCAGTGGCGTGGAGCTGTTGGTGCAAATCACAGCATCCTTGCAGCATTCCCAGTTGCGTACTTGTGTAAGTTGCGTTGATGGGCTGATGGCGGCTTGAAATTTGAAATCCAGACCCATCTGGAAGAACAGTTGACCCCCCTCTTGAAATTGACCAGTCTGATTGGTTAATCTTGCTGCTGCCTGCTGCTTATTGGCTCTGTTGTTTCTCTGATCGATGGTGATTGGTTAAAGGAACAACTGACCCATAACATACTAGCAGTGATTTTTTGAGGAACAGTTGACCCATTTGCCACCTTTTTTGGCCAAAAACAGCCAAAAACAGCAGATTTTTGACTGCGCTGTTTCTCCATACTAAAGCAACGACAGAAAGTCTTAGAAAATTTCGACATGCGACGGCCACAAAAGAGAAAACCAACCGCAACCCAGCGTCATGCTGAGTATGTCCAGAAGTATGGTAAAGTTGGATGGGGAAATTTAGCAAAAGGAGATGAAAGAAAAGCTGAAATTAAAAATATTTTTATTTTTTTAAATATTTAGCAAAGTTTACACTACATTTTAGCAAAACTTCTGGGGGTCGACTGACCCGTTGACCCCCCTGGATCCGTCCCTGCTCACAGGAGAGCCAGCTATGCCAATGAAGACGTGGGAATTTAGTGATGGTCTCTGCAAAAGTAAAGCTGGCTAAAACTATGTTGCCGTTGCCAACAACTAAGAAGCTTGTGCTACATTTTGGACAGAAAACAGCCACAAACTTATACCTGAATTATTCGTAGGGGCTTTGAACAAAAAGTGTAAACATTTTGATAGGTTATTAATATTGTAATAAACATAATTTGGTTTTCTTTACACTATCACTGACACTTAATAAGTCATGTAGGTTTGTTCTTTGTTATGTATTTGCAGATGGGTCAGTGAAGACTTCCCAGAGCTGAAGCTAGCAGTGCAGAACATCATCTTGAAAGGCTACGATCCAGCAAGGTTGGTCATTTATGCTATTCAATCGATTGACCGCAATGTGGTCTCTGAGATCATACACTGATTTATTGCTGTGTTGTGATGTTTCATGTTTACAGTGACCTTGAAGTATCATAATCATATCAGGTACTTGCAAACAGATACTCAAGAAGCCATAAAAGAATAGAAGACATTACTCTCTTTTGTAGCATGGCTGAAGCAGCAAAACAAACAGAATTATAAGCAGAGAAGTAAATAATTTTAAATAGAAAACTATATCACGCAAACAGAGTAGTGGCCTGAAGTGGCTTCAACATTCAACAGAACAATCTTAATGCCAGCAGAGAATACAATCACAACACAAATGAAACTGATCTGAATTTCATTTGTGGATCAATTTATTATCTGTGTGTTGGAAGGATATGCTTGCTTATTTGTTTGTTTAAAAGTCAAAAAGATTTTCTATTTGAGCTATTTGTTGATGACTGAGAATGTTGTAATGTTTCTTGATTTAGTTGTGTAAATTGTTACTTTTTACTTTGACGAAGTAGTTCTGTTAATCAATACCATGATATCTTGTGCTAACGTTCTTGCCCACGATGGCTAATTTCATGTAACAAGATGAAAACAGATGCTTATTTTTTTATTCTATTGCTGTTAAGTTTGGTGCTTGATGCTTGTTTCAGTTTGGAAAGTATGATGCATCTCTGCAGCCGATACAACAAAGCAATGGAAAGCATTCTCCAATTGGTATGATAATGTGGTCTATTGTTATAGCAATACATATTGTCCTTAAAGTATTGTAGTGAAATGTCCTGGTATCTGCTGTTGTGGAGAGCAAGTCCTTAGAATCTTTAAAGCAACGCTTAATGTGCTGCTGCCAGACATTAAGCTATTTATAGGTCTAGCAACCTTCAGCTTAGATATGCTTACATTTGTATTTTAAATGATAAATCGAGTTTTGTTTTTAAATCTCTTTTTGTGTTAACGTTTATTATTATGGAGGAAGATATTGATGATTGTATCTAAGTGTGATCTGCACAAATGCTCCATTAACCTTGTGCTCATTCTTGCAAATGGTTTGCTCTGCACCGTGATGTGTATGATAGTTTTGTTCATTGGTCAACCTAAGACAATCACACTTTAATTAAATGAAAGATGTTGTAAAACAGACAAAAGCGCTTGTTTTTGATGAAAGCTAACAAATCTGCCGGCAGTAGCCTTCAACCAGCCAACCTTCGACATCCCGTTGTATAAACATATCGACATAGTTTCCTTGATTTTGTTTGCAATAGCCACGTCCTGTGTAGTGACGATTGTATTGTTTACATGTCTGTGTGCAGTGGAAAGGCAGGGCACCACCACCAAAGATGTTCAAGCGCCCTAGTCGGGAGCTCCTTCGCCACATCATTAATGTCTGCTACAATCACGCTGTTAAAGAGCCAGAGAAGCTGAATATCTATGAGCCGTTTTCACCTGAGGTAGATGTCTGCAATTTATAATTGTATCTCTTGTTAGTCATTATTCAGTGTTCTGTGTTAGATAATGGATTGCATCACATTGGCCTATGCATTTCTAGGTTTATGGGGAAACATCATTTGATATGGTTTCTCAAATCATTGATGAAGTTCCTCTTGGATCTGATGAAACCTTCTTAGACCTTGGCTCTGGTAAGGATTGATGGTATTGAGGCCTGGTAGCATTACGCATTGAACGCCCTTTTAGTTTTTGTCGTCTCCGTACAACTTAGCAGAACATTTTTGTTTAAATTGTATAAATAATGCTTGGACCATCTAGTACAGAATAGTAGAATAAATAGTAGCTAAATAGAAAAATGAAGAAGTAACATAATTATATAATTGTAAAGACATGCAAAGTTGAGCTTTATGGAAATCAGCACTGTTAAATTTTTCCAGCTCTCTGGCAGCGTCTCTGGCCAACTGAGCACCTTCCAGAGATGGCCGGATGCATTCTAAGAGTGAATTTTTTGTCTTTGCCGTTTTATCCTGTCGCTTTCGAACACCGGTGCGGCAAACTACCTTTGAGTTAAATGAGTCAGTGGCAAATGGAAGTGACAAGTGTCAACCAAATAGGAGGACGATTGAGGCCTAATACCATGTGCCCTAACAAGCTGCTCCACAAGACAGATTTCCATAGCTGCTCAGGGTACCGTCATAGCTGTTTCTGAAGGGGAGAATTGAAGAAAGAAAGAACATAACAAATTGACTGACTCTTGATGAATATATCAGTGCTGGCAATGCCCAATTGTTCTTATACGTAGTACTCACTGACTTGAATTCCTTGAATGCTTTTCTGGAGGAAATTCTGCCATGTTGTCATTGTTTTGCCATTTGGTTTGTTGCTGACAGGTGTTGGGCAAGTTGTGCTACAAGTTGCTGCTTCTACGATCTGCAAGGAGTGTTATGGTATTGAGAAAGCAGAGACACCTGCTTTGTATGCACAGGCAATGGCAAGAGAGTTCCGTAGATGGATGGCATGGTTTGGGAAAACTCATTCACCATTCAAAGTAATGTTATGAGAAAATGGTTGAAGTTCTGATTTTCTTATTGGTTTATTTTATGTAAATGAGCCCCAAGGATACAGACATATGATTCTTCCTTGACAGCTTGAAGGTGGCGATTTTCTATCTGACGAAGGAGCAACTAGGATCAACGAGGCCGGGTATGTGACATCTGGCGTTTGGTGGTCAAAGGCTGCTAGCTGCCAATCTAAACCAGCATTATAAGCACGTTTGTCAATATATCATTTGCTGCACCCGTTTGCCTTACGCTATGTCATTGATATTTCCATCTCTTCTGATGCAGAATAACATTTGTAAACAACTTTGCATTTGGTCCGTTGGTAAACCATCAACTAAAGATCCGTTTTCAAACCATGAAGGAAGGTGGGTTGATTGGCCATTGTTTTATTGTTGTTATTGCCAATGGTTGTCATTGGTTGGAAGCTCTCTCTTGAAATTGCTACATTTACATATCTTGTGTTCCTCAGGTGCCAGGATTGTGTCTTCAAGGGAGTTCTGCCCTCTTAGTTTCAAGTACAACAGCCGAAATCTGTCAGGTGAACTGAATTGTGTTTGTGATTGGTTGTTAATTTCCCTTACTTTGAGATGCAACTGGCAATGGGCTGTTTTTATCATTTGAAATCTTTGCGCGAGACTTGTCATGACAAAACATGACTGAGATTGTTTTCTGTGGCTAATGTTGGCAAATGCGCATTTTGTTGTTAGCCTGCTCGAAATAAGAGCAGAGGTATGGGGACCGTATTGTTCAATCAAGAAATGTCATATAACCCAATTTGCATTTGTAGCAGCTGTGAATGCTTCCCAACATAACACGTGTGTAAAGAACTCAATAAAATAATATTTTTCGCATTGTTTTCCGCATATTACCGCGAGAAGTTGAAATTATATTTCATCGTTGCGGAAAATAATATCAATGCGTAAAATGAGTATCGTAAAATATCCACTGTGCCATGTAAAGAACTCAATAAACACGCGTCATGTGTACTCGACAACTTGTGACCAACTGCCTGTGGATTACATAGCAGGGATTACATACAAGAGAGGCTACGTGAATACGAGGCTACTACAACGTGTAATCGCATTCATAAGCACATCTGTTATAAAGAATTAGGATGCCAGAACATACAATTTAACATTTTGCAATGCACGGAAGCATTAGAACGGAACAGTAAATATTATAAGAATAGTTACAAACAATACACAACAACAAAGATGTATAATTAGACATTTGAGGCAGCAAGGAAAGAAACAAGAGGCTAGACGTGTATCTGATTGGCATGAAGTCTACTGTGAAATTGCTGCTAATCACTTTGCCTCGTCACATTTTCCAATGATTAATGATTGGATCAAGGCTTCTTCATTAATTGAAATTATTGTTTCTGAAAAGATGCATGGATTTACTGTTATAATTTTACAATTAACAATTAAAGGCTTGACAAATAACACCTGCAATATGAAAATAGATTATTTGTATTGTGTTTTACTCTTTATGTCTGCGTATTAGAGCTTGGTGCTATGATGCGTGTGTCTGAGATGAAGCCACGCAGTCAAGCAGCATCCGTGTCTTGGACTGGCAAAGTTCTATCCTACTACGTCCATAACGTCGATCGGACAAGGGTACGTTGCAACTTAAGAAGGATAACACAGCAGAGTGCACATGCCTGACTGTAATGGAATCTATTTTTAAGATACATTTGCATGGATACGTAACATTCATTTGGTTGTCTATTTATCTTTCAAGGCAATTGATATACATACCACATAATGTTGATGTGCGGTCATTTGTACTCTATCACATGTAGCAGTTTGTTAGCATTGATATGCAATGGTTTGATATATCACAATGCGTAATTTGAATTTTTCAACAGTTGGAAAAGTTCTTTGCTATCATGAAAAAGAAGCGGGTTTGTTAATTTGTTGATTATCACTTTCGCAATTGTGTTCTGTTTGTTTTGTAGTAGTGAGTGTAGTTGAAATTGCTTGTTCTGCAGGACGGAGTTGCATTAGACGATGACGAGTTGTCACTGTGCTCTGAGTCAACCACCAGCCTTAGCACTACACCAACGATGGAGTCGTCATTGGAGGAAAATCTAGAAGATTTGTACCTTGGTGCAACAACGCGACATCAATGGCAGCTCTTAACAACCACAATTGAAGAAAGTAAAAAGGAAAAGAATGCAAGGCAGTCTTGGAAAGGCAGCAGCTTGTCCATAGGAAAGAAGAAAACTGCACGCAGCAAATCCCACTTGGTTTGTGCCTCTTTTGCCGCATTTGCTGCATGGTCACCATGGTGATACATAGTTTGGGATTTGTTAAGACCATGATTCCTTTGCCTCCTTTAGATGGGCAATTTGCAAAAGAGGATCATGAAGAAGTATGAAACTCAAGAGAAGCAGAAGAGAAGACACCAGCTGTTGTTGGACAGAGACGAAGGCCACAAATTGCTCCATGCCAAAGATGGCTTGATGGTTCCAACAGGAAGGCAGTTGGCTCATGCCAATCCACGGAAAATGGTACATCACATCAATGCTGTGTTGTTGTTTGCAGCTGTTTAACATTAGTGTTGCTGTTGTTGTTGTTGTGCTACTAGTATTGGGTTTAAGTAGATGCCCCGCCAGGACTGGATTTGGTCAACTTTATAGCTAAGCCTCTGTAGAACTTCGCCTGACTTATGAAAGATACAACCTTTGACCTTTTTGAATTTGATGAAGGCCTTGCAAAAGGATCTAATGACGATAGATCAATTGTTGAATACCAATAAAGTATCGATGTGGCACTCTTCTATCNACTCTTCTATCCGAAAGTTATAGCAGGGTCTCAAACAAAGAGAGGGTTACAATAGGACGTCCCAAAAAGGGTAGCTTTTGAAAAGTTGAAACGCGTGTTGATCAAACGATTCCATTACCCAACTAAATACTGTGGAATTATGTTGAATTCCTGAAACGTTTACCTGATGCGCAACAGCCGCAAAGTTTGTACTCAAAGTCAACGGGAAACGTCGCAATTTGCGAGAATGTCGACTTCGATCACAAGATGTCGACATATTCTAATTTAGCCAAGGGTTTGTAGTTTGACTATGTACCATTTGTGTTGTCGAGTTAATAACACTTTCCTGGTAAAATGAAACAAAAGGTGTATATTTGGTAATCTCGACGCACGTCTTGTACTTGAGCAGTTCCTATAGCGACAACCACAAAGACAATGGAATCTTTCCGCGTCTGAGCTGATATGAATGAGTGCTGTATTCTCGATTGCAACATAACACGAGCCGTCGTGGCGAGGAAGGCAGCGATTATTCATATTGACCTTCCCCGTTGACTTTGCATACAAAACTTTACGACAGTTGCGCACCTGGTAAATGTTCCAGGAAATCGTTGTAATTCCACAGTTCTTATGTACTTGGTTAATGGAATCGTTTGATCAACACACAGTTCAACTTTTCAAGGGTCACCCTTTATTTGGACGTGCACCCCATGCTGCAATTACATGATACATGACAGTTGTAATATGATGGTATTTGCTGTTGTGTTTTCTGGTGGTGCGATACTTTTCTGAACAGGGTGCTGTAACGTCAACTCCTGCTTGGTCAGCGGTCTGCTTTCCAAATGATAAAGACGTCCCTTTTTCGTTCCCATGCCAACCACTAGGCCATGCTTTGACAATGTCCATCCATTGTTGTCGAACATGACAGTACAACCTTTGTTACCCAATGCAGTCACAGACAATAGATTTCTTGTTAAGTCTGGAACGAATAATAGCTCGCCAATATTAGCTTTGATGTTTCAGTACTAAGGAAGTACAATTTCAAATGGCATTGGTCTATACCTCTTCGATTTTGCTTTGTGTGGTTTTAGATGAATAGATTTGGTCAACCACTTGGCAGTCCTACCAGCAGTCGTTTTATGGAGAAAGAGTTGGATGTTTATTTGGGTGAGATTGCGAGCCCAGGCCAATGTGCAAACATTCTTGTGCATTTCAATTTGTTTCCAAAATATGCCAAACAGATTGGCATATTTATTCCTAGTAGCAGTAATTATAATTGTGTTTTATGTTTTGGAATTGGTTGATTGACAACATTGAACAGACGGACTTAAGTTTTTTTAGTTTAGATTCATTTGAACTCATTGCAGATATCTTCTCTGCTTATTGCGATGAACGCCATTTGCAGTTGTCCAAAGGCATCTTATGCCGGGTTTCTATTAGGCGGATTTTTCCGCGCACTCAGATTTTCCGCCGCAACGTCATTGTGACCATGCACATTGAGAAAATTATTTTCTGTTGGCGCGCTCAAAAAAGTAAGATCGAGTTCTACTTTTCTGCGGAATTTTAAGACGGAAAATCAAGCATGGCAGTGTTTGACCTCGAAGGTTTGCATTTCTCTCGTTTTACTCAGTTTTGCTCAGGCAAGACGCCTGGTTATCTATCTAAGCACGAATCAATTAGTAATGCACCGCCAAACCGTAAAGAATGCAAAGTGAATTGCTGAGGCTACAAACGAGAGAGTGACGAACAGCATCTTGCCTGTTTCCACAACATCAAAAGCCAGGAAGGACAGATTCGAACTCTTTACTTTTGTTCAGTGCAATCAGACCAATTTCCTGCATCTGGAAGATGTAATCGGCAAGATTCAGGGAAGGAAGCATCATGAATAAGAGCCATCAAAAATTCGCTACCATGTTCACAAAAGACATGAAAACAATGATTTGGAAGTTTCGCTTAAAGTTTCTGCTTGTTGCTGCACTCGTGTAGAATGTTTTCCTGTTTGGGGCGGAGATTTGATGGGATTCCTCACGGAAAATTCCACCTAGTGGAACCTGGCTTTATGGATAGATTATTCAATGTACTTGTGAGCGTCTGTGCGCAACCTACAGCAGCGTTTCCTTGATTTCGCTCTTGCATCTCTTCTCTTTTCAGGACACGTCAAGCGACAGTTTCTGGGATATGCATCAATTGCAAACTCGGATGACTACAAAGAGCGCCTTGGTTGGATGATCAACGCTGAGAAGGTGGCTATTAAANAACATTGCAACGTAAACTGCAAATGAGAATTGTGGACTAAATTCATGTTATACTTACCTTAACTTGCTGTTTATGGCTTTCCCCCTTTTCACTTAGTCAGCGTACCCAATCCTTGTACTTGTAGATATTGTATGTTGTGCAAGTATTGAACAATTTCCATGTGGCAAAAATCGAAACAACCCTTTTCTATTTTCCTTTTGACGAGATGAGATTTGCATTTTTGTGTTTTCAAAGTGATCACCTGAAATTGTAATTGACGTCTCTTTTGTGTTTTATTTGAAATCAGCTGAGAAACGAGCAGCTGAAGGAGAGCATCTCAGTGGTTGATTGTGAGGTAATTGACAAACAGGCACCTGCTCGTATCTCCCTTCCTACTCTTCTTTGATATTGATGTTTAAATAGGGCAGCCAAAGACTAATTTGCAACAGATTGTGACATCTTAAATCCTTGTGATTTGGAATTTCCTGGGATGTAAATACTAATAAACTACAACTAATTATCTTTAGAATGTAGTACGCTACAACTAAAGCTAAGTGGTTGAAAAATTAGCTTTTACTATAAAGCTATAATTATTGTTATTTTTGTCATCTCAGTAGCATTTCACAATCATTATTTTGTCCTCATACCATTGCTCACATTATAATAAGTATACCATATTTATGAAGATTATCAAGCAACTAGTTTAGTCCAGCAGCGGCGCTAAATAGGCAAAAGGTGCTTGATAGCTGGCTTGTGTTTCTCAAGATAAACAACTTAACTGACGAAGGTAAACATTCAAACTGTGATGCACTTCGCTGTATAAGTGTGTATGTTCTTTTCATCAATCTCGCTCTAAAAACCTGCTTGTGAACAACTCCAGCTGCTTTTCTGAAACTTTTTCTAACTAACTAGTTTCATGACAAAGTTAGCAAACCTAGCTAGATGGAGAGAAAATTAAAATTGATTTTGCAATGAAGTAGCATTAAAGTTAAAAACTAACAAAACAGTTGGTTTTCTAAATTAGTGAACTAACCCAGATCATCTGTTATGGTTGCTAAACAACTCAGTTGCTTTTGTTTCTGTTTTTGTGATTGTTGGATTTGTTATGCTATATTTCCATTGTTTATTCATTCCAACCATAGTTATATTATTCATCACTGCCTGTAGTTGGCTTGTTGTTGAGTTTGAAACAGTTTGTAAGGTGCTTTCAATGACCACTGGCATTAGCTTAATGCCTTTGTTTCCTTGATTCATTTCCAGGTCCAAGGACTCATCAAGCATGGTTTGGAGAATTTTGCTTGTCGTATCAACGAGGTAGATCTGCGATGGATTGCGTTCACCTGAACATGCGTTCTGTGTCATCCACTGTCCTACAATTGTATTGCGCCCATTGATTTTTTTATTTCATCGTAATTTGGTATAGTTCAAGGCTGACAAAACGTCATTGAAGAGCAGAGAAGATCCATCCATTTATCTAAAAACCTTGATCTCCTGACTTTCCATCTCAGCTGATTGAGGGCCTTCCTTTGCATCAGTTGATTGTTCGTGCTACTTGAAAGGATGCGTTGCAATGAATAATCAGAATTTTTAATGACATTGGTCATTAATTTGATGAAGATTGTTCCGCTTACTAATTCAATTTTTGAGAGGGTGAGGGCAAAATGTAAAGATTCACATTAAATGCTATTGAATAACAAGTTCCAGACCAGATGTCTGAATACAGCCTCCACTGTTGAATTGCTAGCAAATCTTAGTTGGGAGTCTGCCACAAGGCTGTGTCAATTGGTCCTGGCAAATGTAAAATGTGGGCAAGCAGAAGATTGATGACTAAGAGCATACAATAGCCGTCGTTAGGGCTTCAATAGAGGAGCAACAGAAAAGCAAATCAGCAGAATAGCCATAGGATTAATGTTGGCAACGCTTCTGGCCTATACACACATGCACCTCATCAAAAGACAGTAAAAGAGCAGCCAGTTCTGCTTGATAGCTCCCTTTGGTATGTCAACGATAAGGTTTTCAAGTGTTTTTAAAACTGAAAAGAGACAATAGATCTAGAGAAGCTGAACATGACCTACCCTTCAATAGATTTTCCTGATCTTATTTGCTATTTGCGAATTATTTTATTAATGATTTTGATCTGTTTAAGTCAGTTGTTGAGTTGCGAATGGCACAAGCTAATATCAGAACATTGCCTACGATTTGAGTACCTTAATTTATTGTATCTCGTGAAATGGAAAGCGCTGAACGTTCTAACCTGGGCAACATTGTGTATTTATACTATTTTGTCTCACTGTGATTCAACTTTTGTGACTGATTATGAGTGATTGATAAAGGAGAGAAGACTATGGGTTTGTAGGATGCTGCTGTATTGGTTTAGCACAATTGAAACTGGCATAGGCATGCCATAATTTTAATGTGCTGATGGTTGTTGTTGTTGCTTTCTTCCTCTATCAGATTGGTCTAGTTGTGGACACACCGCATGACCTTCTCACTCAATCTGCCATGTTGTCAGACCGCCGTCAGCACCTGCAAGACCAAGTGATTAACCTTGAGGCTGAGGTGTTTCTTCTGGAAGGAAAATATAAGCAACTGGTAACTTGTTATTCAATGTCAATAACTTGTCCCTATTTTCAGATTTCGCCTGCTGACTGAAATTTGATTCGGTTTACTTTTAAATTTCTTTCAGGTTTGCCAGCCGCATGCACCACTAGATGCCATTGATTTAATCCCTGACCAGGAGTTGGTGAGTATGATTTGATCAAAGGTCAATCTGACAACATTGAACCTCCTGTCTTATTTATTCTTTTATCTTTGGCCAACTTTCAATTTTCAGCAAGCTGAGCCAGCAAGGAGTCAGGAACTAACCAACAAATTATGTCAAGCCATATTGAATACTTTGCGGCAACGCAGGAACCTCTTGGATAACTTTGAAAGTGTCTCAAGACAAGTTTCATTACTACACGATTTGCCACTGGGCCCAGAGTCACACACTGTCTGTGACCTCCCTGGAAGTAAAAAAGCAAAGTTCGATATGTCAAGTGGCAATCAAGCAGCGAAGCCGATTGCTTTGGTCTCACCTAGAATGTACAATGCGGACAAGACAGGCACCATATCCCCTTCTATAAAGCGCGGCCCAGGACGTCCAAGAAAGATTGTTCATGAAGGAGAAGCAGGCAGAGTGCCAGCAGCTGGACATGAAGAGGAAGTAGAGCGTCTAGCATTACCAGATGCTTTGAGGATACCTGCAGCATCAACGGCAGCTACTGCTAGCACTTGGTCTGCCTTACCTACTGATCACGGGCTGTTGCGCCAAGCCGCAGAGTCTAATGCAGAGGAAGATTCTGCATTCCGTCGTGCTACAGAGACATTGCTGTCAATGAACAGTGGCTTTTCTTGCAATCGCTCTGAATCATCAGGTTCTGTGGCACCTCGTGGAACTATGCCACCAGTCACTAGCTCTTCAGCATTACACCTCACGCCAACGTCTCAAGATCTTCCTTCATCTATTGCTCCTCGAGTGGCCACATCATTTATTCCGATTGATAGCACATCATTTTCTCCTGTTAAGTCTTCCCAACAAGGATCAGTTTCCAAGACAGGTTTGTTTACTCCATTACTATCGTATGTACTTGTTTAGTCTTGTAATGGCATTATGTCCTGAAAGATGCAATGTGGACCATCAGTTTGAAATGGTGCTCTCCAGATTGCTCTGCTTGTCGCATACTGCAGTCAGTGTCTTATTGCTTCGTTGAGGCTTCACTTCTGAATACAACACAGTGAGCATTCCAAATCGTTTTGAACCTGTTATATTGGGCAAAAGAAAAGGGGACAAGCAAGTCTGTTTCTATGCCGCTCCTGCAATGCATAATGGCTACAGGGTGCATAAAATGTTGACAGATGAGGTAAAGGGTGGCTTGTTATGCAGCTGCCGCTGGTTTAGACCAAGTGAGTGAGTTGGCACTGAACAATAATCATGACACCATCCTGTCAGTTGATTTGTTCAGTTTACTCTGCCGGCACATGTTCAAATCAGCAAGGTGCCGTTTCTGTCAACAAGCACTTGCCTGTTGAGATTGATGCTTTTCTTTCCATAAAATATAATCAACTTTACGCAAAACAATGTCTCCATCCTTGAGTAACGTATTAAGCTGGAAGGGCCAGAGGAGAGCAGTGGAACCAGATCAGTTATTGTTGTTTCTGATAAATTATGGATTGTTTTGTGATGAAGAAAATTCTAGCGCATGTGCAAAGCTGTAACACTTGTCCTGAAGCGAGTGTTCCCGTAAATGGCAACGTATATGTGTTACGTATTTGTGCTGTTGGGAATGGCGGTTTGTCCTGCGATTTCTTCAAACTCATTTATTTATCATGCGACAACAGCTCTCCGTGTAAACAGTAGGAACTACATTGTCACTGTTTGCTTGACATTGACTTGTTTGATAATACCAGGCTCCAAATTGCTCTGCAATCTCTGGATCTTTCTTGCTCTGACTCTCTCCAGTGTCTTGTTAAAGCTCAGCAGAAGATGCCTGTTAAATCTTCTTGTTTTAAAACAGTTTTGTGCTTGATGTAATATGGTTTCATTGCATTTTTGTCCATCAATCCTGGTATCTTGTTTGTTGTGACCTGAAGGAACCGTTAGAGTTCGGAAGCTTCATGTTTTATTATGTACGGTTTCACTTGTGTACTTGTGTTGATTGACTGGTGATATATCTATGGCTAGCTGTAGATGTTATCATTGTTGCTTTGTTTAAGTCCCTTGCTCTGAAGTCCTTTGCTCTGTTCATTCTGACGCTCACGTCCTTTCCCATTGACCTCTTTTGTAGGGCTTGCTTAAATCCGTGCTGCATGTAATGGAGGGTTCAGTTGTGCCAAAGGTAACACCACCTTGGGTAACGTAGAAACACCACTGCTCCAATTAGAGATAGCTAAGCTGCTACTCAAATGATTGTCAACTGCACTTCATGGATCATTTGACCGTTAAATTAGTAGTAGCAAGCTTGAGCGTATCATGATTGTCTTGTGTTTAGTGGGGACGTGAGTTAAAGCTGGACCAATGTCGGAATTTAAAGCATTATTTAATCAATGTGAAAAATCAACTACCTGATGTGTCAGACGCAATAGGGAGCTTTAGATTATGATGGCACAAGGACCAAGTCCAGCGTCTGTCTTGGGCTCACTTTAGTTTGTTGTAATCAAGTACATTATAAGTAGATAAAGACAAGAAAGGAAGTAATTAATCAAGCATATTAACCCCTCTGTAGCAGTTAAGTTCAAAGGGAGGGGAATGGTTATTGCTTGTAAACTGATTGATATGTTAATCTTTATTATTATCTTGGATTGTTGCTTTATTTATCAGTTGAAGTAGAAGTGAAATTCCAAGGCTTAAAGTAAAAAAGATAGATTCGCTGAACTGATTGGATCCACCTAAAGTCAAACATACGTTTCTTATAATCTTAACCTGTTTCTTTTGTGTTATTTGCAAGCTCAAATTGTGCAATGAATCTGAAAGGGAATCGTTTGATTAGTCTTGGTGGTTACAAAATGAGCAGTTTCTTATATCAATAAAAAGCTTTCACATTTGAGTGGTTAAAAAGTCAAATTTTAGAATTCCTTAAAGATTCTTAATTCTTGATAAAAAATTCTGTTATGAAACAGGGTAAAGGCCTTGCCTGCCAAAAGAAATTCAATTCGATGCGCATTTAGAACTCCAGACGATTTGTGTTTCTGCGTCAGTGCAATGTTAATGGCTCTCATAGTCACAGCTGCAAAGTTGCAACTAATCAACTTGCCACTCAGTCAATAATACCAGGTTGTGAGCTGCTTTGAATATCTGTTTTATTGAAAACCTATCAATCAGACATTGAAGCATGGCAAGAAGTATGGAAATGGAGGCAAAGAAATTACTTTGTTTGTATCTTTCCTTAGAACTTGTGACGCGCAAAAGTAGTTGTGGCACGCATCAATGAAGGTGCAACATTCTTGCCCAGGAATGACGATCTCTCACCAGTGTGATAATTTCGGCGACGGCGATGTTGCAGCTAGCGAGGTCATCCTGTAGTAGTCGACGGTATGTAGCTTGTAGCGCCCCTCCACGCCAGAATGGTTCGGGCGGCTGGTTCTTTGGGTGCAGCAACAAGGCCAGTGGCGTTTATGGGGTGCATAGCGTGTCCAAGTAAGGCAAGCCTTCTTTCTTTTACAGCTGTGGATGTAGCAGGCAGATGGGAGAGAGCGTACAGGTCATTTTTTGACATGACATATGGGTGGTGCACGTTGAGTGCATGACGGATCAATGCATGGTGTGCAGAATCCAGCTGTGTAGTCAGGGTGTTGGTGAGAGTCCATGATTCACTGCTATATAGCAGGACAGCTTCTATGGATGCCTTGAAGAGATAAAGCTTCACTGTGTTCGATACTTCTGATAATAAAAACGATGTTCAGTTTGCGAGCGGCAACCCAGGCGAGTTGGCGGCGGGCTTCAAGTGCTGTTTTGCAGTCCATGATCTTGCTGCCGAGGTAGTTAAAACCCTGGCAGATCGGAAGGGCAGCTCCACGTTCAGTAAGGATGGGAATTTGGTCACCGTCTCCGACGTGAAGGACTTCGGTTTTGATGTGATCGATGTTCAATCCGACCATACTGGATGCCTTCTCGAATCGGCTGAACTGTCAGTGTGCTGCCTCAGCTGATTCTGCCAGGATAACGGAGTCGTCAGCGTATGCGAGGGCAGGAAGGTTTACTTCTTTGTGTCAACTTGACATTCTCCTCCTGATTGTGTAGCTGTCCTCTTCCGTAAACGATGATCTCATTACGAAATCCGTGACGATTACGAATGGGAGGGGGGCCAGCGTGTCGCCTTGCAATACGCCGGAAGTTGTCTGGAAGCGATCCTTATCACCGGATGAAGTACGTACGTAGGCCTTTGTGTTGGAATATAATGACATAATGGCATTTGTGATGTTATTGGGTACGCCGTACATTGGCAGTATCTTGCGCAGGGCTTGACGATTGACGCTGTCAAATGCTTTCGAGTAATCCATGAATATCAAGACTGCGTTACACTTTCGTGATTTGCAACTATCTATAGTCAGCCATAGTGAGAGAATCTGCTCTACGGAGCTCGGTTGGCTCAAGAAGCCTTCTTTAACTGTAGGATGATCTTCTGTAGAGGATCTCTCGATCGCGGGAACAACACACAGTTGAATAGCTTCACGTTGGTGGACATAAGGCCGATTTCTCTCTGATTTCCCAGGTCAGTACTCAGTTGCATTGCATTTTTTGGGAACAGTTACGATGGCTGAGACGAGGAACTGCTCTGATGGATGTGAAGTCTCACTGATGATGTCATTGATGATCGGCAGAACGGAAGGGATGGCTAGAGGCTTGATGCGAGCGACTTCAGGGGGGATGTTGTCGTGGTCGAACGACTTTCCGCATTTGATTGAATCACGTGTCATTGACACCTTGGCGTCGCTGATTGCAGTAGCTTATATATCGATAAGTGGAATTGTCAGCAAGGGAACAGGGAGGGAGGAGGACGCATTGGTCTTGTTGAGAATAGCAGAGAACTGGGTCTTGAAATGTGCAAGGCGATCACCGATGGAAGACGCGTTGACGGTTGCTTTTACTCTTGACTTCCTTCCAGTTAACTTAGCGATGCTTTCCCAGACTGCTTTATGCGACCAGCCTTGTAATGTTTTGAAAGTTCATCAGCAATCTCTTCTATGGCTTTGTTGCTTTTCGTAAGTAATTTGCAATTGCTCTTCCTGATGTTGAGTCCAGTCTGCATTAGCAGTTGATCTTTTGGCTCTCAAAAGTTTGCTTTGCGCTTCCCTGACCTCGCTGTTCTCTTCCCACAATGCTTTGTTTGAACCATGACGGCGCCTTGGCAATAACTGTTTGGCAGCGCTCTTCACTGTGTTGATGTAGATTTCGTAGTAGATGTTTCCCCCGGCAAGTTGGATAACACTATGTGTAAATACCTCTGCGATTTTCGGGTCTTGTAGACTGCCAGGCAAGTAATTTCGGTTTTTATTTTGCCCTGCGATTCCACAACTTCAACGGCAGTTTGCAGGTCACCAGAGAGTGATCGGATCTCACGCATTGTCGACGAGTATTACAAACTTTTTAAACAATGTGTGACCATGACTTGTTAATGAAAATGTAGTCCCGAGGAGCTTTTTGATATCTAGGTCCGTGAAAAGTGACGAGTCAGCTGCGGGCCTGACACATGATGCCGTCCGTTGCTGTTAAGTCATAACTAACAACGCAGTCAGCAATTTCGTCAGTGTGCAATTACATCTCAATTCCTACGCGTGTCTATTTCGTATAGAACCACCGTCGGGAGGGAAATCTGCATTGATGTCACCTGTCACGATGGTGATGTCTCTGAGTGGCTTTGCACTGATTAATGTGGATAGGATTTCAATGCAGAGGTGTGCTTCCAGGAGTGATGGCGCTACTGCTGTTGGCATGTGGCAGTTGTGGATGTGCAGGCGGTTTGTGGCTAGTTGTAAGGACATAGTAATGTTTGTTTGTTTGATTGTTTGTTTGTACATTTCATCATATCAGTCATAATATGTAAAGTACTACTACACATCAATAATACATTGATAACTAAATTGACAGATATACGACAGGGTCATTCCATAAGCAAAATTGCTTGTTTGTTTAGAAGACCCGTGATTATATGTAAATAACAGTAAATTAATTTAATTTATATCATTATACAAACTGGCTAACATGAGAGTAGATGCACATTGAGTCACTAACAGAAAATAAGTAAGATGAAAGATAAAGATGGCGAGAGAGAGAAAAGAGGATTCAGCCACAGATATAGGCTAATGAAGTGATCCTTCAGTTTTTTAGTAAAAAGTGGAGTCTGCATGTGAATATTAAAATCAAATTCAAAATTGTTCCAACAAGTTGGAAGACAAAAATCAGGATCACGTTGCAGTTTGAAAGTTCTGGCAAAGGGCACATGAAAAATGTTATGTTTGCGTCTAAAGGAAGAACAGAAGTTGAAGTATTGTATTACAACTATTGGACATTTTTCAACAATGACAGTGTGTAAGAATGATAGCAATTTCGATAGATAAAGATCTTTAAACTTGAGGAGATGTAATCCCTTGAAAAGTGGCTCTGCATGAGAGTAGCGTTTTGAGCCAGTAACGCATCTGATACATTGCTTTTGAGCAGTCTCAACTAGTTTGATCTTGGTGCTATTGCCCCAAATCACAATGGCATAATCAATATGTGGTTTGACAATGGTGTTGTAGATTTGTACTTTATGTTGAACAGAGAGAAATCTGCGTACACGTATGATAGAGTAAATATTTTTTCTAAGTTTAGAATGCAAGTAATTATTATTTCCATGCCAACTTAACTTATCATCAATCATAACACCTAAAAATGTTACTACCTTATTCCGGTAATCAGAGCCACAACGTTCAAGACTTTGATCATTAAGTTTTATATCGAAGTTTACGTTCTTAAGGTTGGAAAAAAACAATGAAATTTGACTTGGAAGCATTCAATGAAAGTTTATTACAGTTATACCAATGCATCACACGATTGAGTTCAAGGTTAACGTCATCTTCAACTTAGACTTCAAGACTTCTTAGTGTATTGCTAGAGAATTGTATTGTAGTGTCATCAGCAAATAGGTTCACATCAAAATTTGAACAATTTGAGAAATCATTTATATAAATCAAACATAGGAGGGGGCCTAAATACTGCCTTGGGGAACACCACAGTTGACAAATTGAGCAGACGAAAGCACTCTGTTGTAGGATACGATTTGAGAGCGATTGCTCAGATAGTTTTCTAGCCATTGCATTGACAAACGAGAAAGTCCATAATGAGACAATTTAGCAAGTAAAATATCATGCGAGACGGTGTCAAATGCTTTTTTTAAA
>OFHS01001373.1:10291-28499 GCA_900245855.1 Calvadosia cruxmelitensis
CAGTGGTTTTGAAATTGATTAGCTCAGTAAAGTTATCACATTAAAATATCTTAGATTTATCTGCGAATATTAATCTAAGATTAAGCTACGGCATATCAGATTCGATAACGACAAATTGATTTCTTTATTTACTTTTCTATATATAGTTTTTCTTTGTTGTTTAACTTTACCAAATAGCACAGTCTTTAATTCGTAATATGTAATTTATGTAAAACTATTTATCATTCTGTACGTATGTAAATCTACATGCATAATTTATACGTAATTACTATTTGAGTAAATATTGCTCGTCTATAGCAACAAGATCTACAGAGTGACAATGTCGTACCGTAAAGGGCTTCTTGATGTTACAAGCACCGATAGCAGAGTAGTTGGTCTTGCAACTAATCTCATCTCTGCTATACTGTAAGATAGTACACTGAAAGGGACTGCAATTTATACATGTATTTGAAAAATATCCCGATGCGCGTGGAGGTCCTGCATAAAGTACTTACACTACTGTACACGGCAACATCTTAAAATACCGTCAAACCTGTATTAGCGGCCACCTCTATAAAGCAGCTACCTGTGTATAAAGGCCACTCTTCATAACCCCAACACGTGACATTTTATAGAAATCAACCTGGAAAGCAAGGCCATCTGTCCATAAAGGCTACTTTCTTCAGGTCCCAAAGTGACCAATATAGACAGGTTTCGCTGTAGTACGTTTATATGGCGTAAGTCCAGACATAATGTATTTTCCCTTGATTACCTGCGATGCGCATTGGATTCCCTTCCACACGGACAACATCACCATGATCCAAATGACCGCAAGCAAAACAAAGAGATAAACATTCCAATCGAATCCAGTCGATATATCCGAAGATATTTTAAGCGTATTCCGATACCAATAATACTCAGATGGACTGCTGTTAGAGCATTCAACATCGTTAAGAAGTAAAGTAGAATTAGTCCCTGCTCCTTGCGTCGTCTTTGACCTGGTGGAAGAAACAGAAAACGTCGTTGCAAACACACAATTTCATAAACAACCCAATTTCGAACTCTGTCACATTGAACGGTTTTTATTTTTGCGGGGTGGAGTTGTGCTGTCTGTAGACAGGTTCCCAGAGATTCCAGTTTGCAATAATACAAAATTCGTTTTGGAAGAGTCTAGATATTATCGTTTTGCTAACAAGAGCACAACAAGAGAATAAACATCTCGGAACAATATGCATAATTCTTTGTCTGCTATTCATAACTGTTCCAACTTTGTTCTGGGTGCAGTAGAACAAAAATTTAATCAAAGGTACATAATGATGATGATAACTTGTCTGTTTTGATGATGATGATTGATGATGATAATTGATAATCAATAATTGATCATTGATCATTGATAATTGGTTATTGATAATTAATAATTGGTCATTGATAACTGATATTTGAACATTGACAATTAATAATTAATAATTGATAATTGATAATTGGTCATTCATAACTGATAATTGATAATTGACAATTAATAAATAAGAATTGATAATTGATAATTGGTCATTGATAATTAGTAATTGGTCATTGGTAACTGATGTTTGATCATTGACAATTAATAATTAATAATTGATAATCGATAATTGGTCATTGATAACTGATAATTGATCATTGACAATTAATAAATAAGAATTGATAATTGATAATTGGTAATTACTGATTGATAATTGATATTTGTTAATTGATTTTTGATATTTGATATGCATAATTCTTCGATCGATTAATTTGAATAGTTTTATACTTACGTTGGACAGAACACCCAAGGCAGAGGACTTTGAAATGAATACAAGAAGTAATGGAAGCACCAAACCAGTGGGACGGCGTAGTACGTTGCTAATGAAAGACTGACAAAGCAGCAAGCGTGACCAACACCAGAAGCCAGTGGATGAACACCGCGCCAAGTCTCTATAATATCAGTCTTCATTAGACGACCTATACTTAATTCCATGTACGTCAAAGGAATTCCCTCAAAAACGACGAGAATTGCATAGACCAGAAGGAATGATCCTGAAATTAAACAACAATTACAAGTTCATAAGAATTAAAGCTACGGGATTTTTATTTGCACAATTTATAACGTGCCTCAGTTTCTTGCAGGGCTTATGGACCGCTCATTATTTATGCCCGGGTTGGTACCGAAGAGAAGCGGGGTGGGTAACTCATATTTTGGCAATAACGGAGGTTGGATCATTTGCTTGGCTGTTTGGCTGTTTCATATGTTCTGCCTCTTTCAACTGATGTTTCCTTTCCTTTGCTGGAACATCGATCCCAGTGTCATGTAAGTAAGCTTGGTACTTATTCTATGCACATTTGATCTACAGTACATGAATGACGTAATATGCACTTGATAACAATTTTTATACCGTTAGGAAATCAGCTTTTCTTCCTACATTTGTTTAATATAATATGATGTAATTTTTAGAGGTGGAGTAATTTTTTCTTGGCTACCTGAAGGTTGGATAAAACAAAAAAGTGAAACTTTCTACTTCTCTTCGGTACCAACCCTGGACATAAATAAACAGCAATTTTCTAGAGGAAAGTAGTCACAGCTACAACTACATTGTTTAGAAAGGTCCGGTTGCTTCATTTTCTTACGGAGTTCCACAAAAACAAATGTATCATTCTCAAAAGAAACAACCATCTATATATATATTTCACAATGTCTGGTCGCTTTGAAGCCGAGCTATATTTTCTGCAAGTTTGACGAAGTTTTCGCTGTGATATGGGGACTTTTGAATGTTCTTTCTTTGCCTTTGCAGCCGTTGCGCTCGAATGGTTGGAAAGGAATCAATTTCAGTCTATTGGGAGCCATAGCTCAGCTGAGAAACAATGCGCAGCATTCGACACTGGCTGAAGCTGCTTAGCAGGTCGCACCAGCTATTTTTATGATTTCTAATGTTCTTAAAGTTGATTTTATTTTGTTATGGTAGGAGATACTGCTTTATGGGATAACACGGAGAACTGTGATTTGTATTGGACTAATTAACATCCACCTAAATACAAAACAACGACGCTGGACGCAACTGCTTTGGCAGCGCGGACCAGCTAGTTGCCAATATAAAGCTTGTCGAGCACCTTTGATGAGCCAAGTCGAATTTAATTCTTAATTGCTTTAACAGACCCTGCGATTGCAGAGGTTGAAATCACAACAGATGAGCTCAAACGGAAACGGAACAGCTACAAGAAACTAGTAGAATTGGAAAAGGAGAGAACAGGAACTGTCGATTTGGAAATAACGAATACTTTTTTTGCATTGTATTTTTTTAAATATCGGATATGTCAATATTAAAACATTACAAGTGAAGAAATAAATAAATAAAACTTAATCTAACATAAAACTTCAAAGAAAACTATATAAAAGATATTTTGAAATAAAGTTTTCATTCATTCATTCATAAAGGTCACATAACTATTAAAAATTAAAAATCTCATGCAGCATTTCGTTTGATGATTTGAATATTTGCAATATGTGATTTTTGTTTCAAATTGCATTGGAAATAACTTACCAAATAGATTGACTCATTCCGGTTATGGTAACTAAAGATTTCTTGCCAAAACTCGAGTAACTGGATACTGCCGAGAAAATAGATATGTCAAACCCAGTGGGTGCTTTTTACCAATTTTTAGATTATGTTGTAAATATTGTAGCGATTAATTTTGATAGTCGTAAGGTTAGGCCTGTTTTACTGTAATATTTATGTTAACTATATGCCGGGATTTTAAGGTTAAGTTTTTATCTGTAGTAGTTGCAATCAACCATTTGCAAAAGCAGCTCACATTTTGTGTCTTTGATTGCGTTCAAAATACAAATCCACTATTCTTATGCTGTAATCGCACATCAGAATCCGTCAGAACTTTTTCAAGTATTAATTGGCAATTTTAACTTTCCTTCTAATTAATTTAATGTTTATTTACCTGCACCGTAATTTTTCGCCAACAGTGGAAATCTCCAAACGTTTCCAACGCCAACAACAGCACCAATGGCAGCCAAGAGAAAATGTGACCGTTTTTGCCAACATTCTTGAGACTGCTCCGCTTGCTGGACGTTTTTTGAAAACACTTCGTCATCAGTAGCAGTCTCTAGTGGTTCTTCATTTGAAGACTACAACGAAAGAAAACAAAATAAACATGACTTCGGGCACATTCTAAAGAAGGTCTTATTAACACGATGTAACAAATTTCATGTAATGTGATATTTTACTATGATTGATCAAGATGAAACTGTATGCGATGAATTTACAAGTGTCAAATTTCAGGTACCTAAAGTTGCTTATTCTTTACAGCTTAAACTGCCCCAATGGGAAAACTTCGTTGAAATTTGGTTGAAATTTGGTTGAGGTGTTAACGAAAATTCAACTTAAAGAGTGCGGTGTGGTTGACAAGTGGTTATCTCATCAACTAGAAATTGACATCATATTTGAACCCGTCGCGTTTTGACGTGATATCAACAACATTTTAACAATTTCTTCGCGTCTCAACCAGATTTCAACCAAATTTCAACGAATTTTGCCCACTGGCACTGTGGAACACCTCTCGTACAGTTTTATATGGTACCACAGGGTTCTATACCGCGAGTCTCCTCAACGGAACATTAGACATAGGTACATGCAGTAGCTTGTTGTAAAGGGAACTATTAGTGTAATCCAGGTATTACATAACTTGCAACATATACAGCCAAGTGGACAAACCTGTCTCCAACGACCACCCAAGAGAAAAATGGAAGTGGTCTCTTAACACAGGTGGTCCATTAGTACAAGTAAATTGTATTGTTTCAGCCGCTTAGTGGCCAGTTGGAGATGGTCTCTTACGGCAGTTGGTCGTTTCAGACAGGTGATTGTCAAGACATGTTAGACTGTCCCTTTTTATTCCTTTCATTCGTACATTGTAAATAATGATCTTTTTGGTATTTTGGAAGGTACTTTCTAACTGTCTTTGCATCTACAGACTATCTTTCCGAATATGATTTTATTGAAACTACAAAACATTTAGGAAAAGCATTTCTAATTTTGAAATAACCTGCGGATAAGAAAATGTATTTCTTCTTACCTTCATTATCAGAAGTCCAGTTAAGGAGTCCGAATAATAGTGGAGCTGATTTGGCGATAGCTGTTGACACTTGCTGTCTTTGATCAATGTGATGCAATCAAGAGTTTTCAAGGTCTGAAATCTCTTCAATTTCGGTTCACATCACCTACATGCCAGCAAATACAATGGCAGTTAGCAATCATGGCTAAATGAAGTCCCTGTGGCTTGGCTTTTCTAATTCTTCAAGCTTTCAACGAAGGTTAGAGCAAACAAGCTGAATTGTTCGCTAGAAATCCTTTTTAAACAAACAAATGTTGAACAGCTGCACGCTTGAAGTTGGACTTTTCTAAGTTCACTGCTCTGTTGCTGTGTACAATGTCTGTACATAAGCAGATTTGGCGACAGCTGCACAGTTTGTGGGCAAAACGCCGCGAAGTAAACACTATTTTAGAGTAGCTTGCTTGGTTTTATCATGGTTTTACACACGGAATGCGAAGTCTAACTCTTTACGATTCCCCTCATCGTCATTTCTCATTCCCATGCATATTTTGTCAGTTTCTAAACATTAAACAGATCTTAGAGAGCATAGCATGCATGATTTCCTTTGAAGTGTCAAGTCATTTTAAGCAGATTCCTAAGATTGTGTAATAAAACAATTCGTTTTCAGAGTTGCGTGTTCTGTTGCCTCCGATAGAGCTTACAAGGACTCACTGATAGGGAACAGCTGTGCCTTGATACAATATTGTGTTGGTGAGATAACGTGAAGTTAAAAAAAAATATCATAAGAAATGAAATTAAGTGTTGTCGTACACACTCAGGAAAATTAAACGATTGAATCTAACCATATAAGCAAAGAAGTCATGCGTGTGTGTATATATATATATATATACTGGCTAGCAGTTTACCAATTATTTAAAATAGCTCACTTTATCTGAATCCGATACTGTAACCATTACATATAGCTGACAGTGTACACATACATGCGACACTTTGATGCGAAATTAAATGGGATTTTCGAATAAACATGTCACTCACCACATGGTTGTCCCCAACGACTGAACAGAGCTTTGCGTTGCTTCAGTTTCGTCGCTCTATGCTAAGCAATCGTTAACCGAAGTTTGTTACATTTATACATGCCACTATATTAAATGTTTACCGTTAGAACATCTCGCAAATGTTGCCATATTCTAGTGAACAACAGCGTACTTTCTCCACAGCAAGCTCCGTAATCTTTGATAGTCGTATATAAGTGGTATGACAATTGAGTCAACTGTAAGCTACGAATTCCAATTGCTGCTTAAACTTTGATCCTATTGGTGAGAACTTAAAGGCTTCAAAGAGTTAAGCGCGATGACGCTGTGGGAAAAAGAATCCCCTGTAACGAATACAAAGCCATCTATTATTTATAGCCTTGCTCTCATTCTGAAAGGAGGTTGTACGAAGTCAACCGAAATATGCGGGCACCTCTACGTAGGAACGCAATCAATAATTAAAATATATAATTGCTTCAAATCAATTACATCGAATTGATAATTTCCCCTTTGGGTTGCACGTCATTTCCCAACACAGCTGTTCACGAGTTTGGAGGGTAAAGCGTGAAGAAACACAGCCTCTCCGGCATTGTGGGATTAAACAACTAAAGAAATATGTATAAACAAATAGTCAAAATTTAAAATCTAAAACTGCCCAGATTGTCCAGAAGATAGCCTTAGGTATCGTTTGTGAGAAGTAACAAATTAATTCAGTAAAAAACTCAAGAAATACGGCTTCTCGTAGATAAGTATACTTATAGATAAATATTTATTTTGATCATGATTTGTCAGCAGAATATCATTTTTAAATTAATACACGAGTTAAAGAAAGAAAGGTGCAATTCCTGATTTAGCCAAAGCCTGAAAAGTGCATGATGAAGGTCATCCGTAAGCACTAATAAATTGTAATAATTGTAATTAATTGTAATTAATTGTAAATAATTGTGATTTATAATTTGTAATTAAGAGGTTTAGATTTAGTTAACTTCCGTGTATAGGAAATTTTAATAGATATAATTATGCTTTTATAAAATAGCACTAATAGCTTGTTTGGTTGGGAGACCTTATAGATAGATTACATCCGCCTAACATTTAATAGGAATAAAAGAGAAACAAGAGAGAACTGGAAGAGAATTGAATATTATCAGAAGCTATTGAGGATCAGGAGAGAAAAGAAGAAGCAATAAATATAAAGTTATCCAGTCATTGCCATAATTGTAATTGAATATGAGGCAGCTATAACGACCGTGGAGTCAGTCATTACTAAAATTATAGGAATTAAATTAAACAATTAATACACCAGCTATATATTTCTAATGAATTATCCTTAAACTATACAATTTAAAAAACGTATAATAAAACTATACAACCTAGAAAAACTATTATAAAATTATTCCTAAGAACTAAAATTGCAATCATGCTGTTCATCAAAAGTTCCACGGACACTGATGGCATTTCCTCGCTGGATGGCAATGCTCAATCTTTGAAAAAAAAGACACTTAGATTTATTCTCATCGCATGTCTTGTTGAGAATGGACCCAAGCTCATTAAGTCATCACTTGTCCTTCTTGCAGTACATTTAATCATGATATACTTACTAAGCACACTGTGGGGACATCTGTGGAATGGACTTGGGGCACATCTGTGGAATGGACTTCCCTCTTCGATCAAGGAAGTGGCTGACCCTGGCGGATTCAAGTATCTTTGTCGTTGGCACTTAGAAGCTTGAACTTGTTTCTTTTTATATAGTTATAATTATTATTTAGTTCCCCTCTATTATTCAATGTTAATATCAATAATTTGTTGTATGATGTATCATGTATCTGCTCCGTGCAAAAAAGCTTTAAGCTTATCGGATTTTCAGAATAAATGACGATTGATTGATTGATTGATTGATTGATTGATTGATTGATTGATTGATTGATTGATTGTGTCATAAACAGTTAAGTGCGGTACCCATTGTAAGACAATTAATGATAAGACTTGGTATCGTTATGACGAAGCCACGAAGGCCATCATGGAGCAAGGACAAAACAGTAATGAAATATTATCATTGTTATACAACTTGCTGTGTACTTGGAATAATAATGAAGAAGAACAAGAAATAAGGAAAAATCCGTTAAATACAGCGATCGGCTTTAAATAGTGGCTATGTTGATATCCCCTGCCTGCCTGTAGCCACCGTGAGAAACAAACAACTGCACGATGAAAATTCTTGATTAAGTTCTGATACATCGATCAAGTCTCAATAAAAGTACGCATGTCACAGTTGTCAATAGATGATTATCATCATCAATTTCGCCGTACGCCAGAGGCGCGTTGATGGCCACCATTTTGACTCCTCAAACTCATTGGATGGTTTCGTTGTTGTTCTGGTATGGGGCGTCGGTTGGTTGCATCTTCAGTGATCTTGGTAGCTGGGGCACCACACCACTTCCGAAGTCCGTCAATCCATTAAAACCTTGGCCTGCCTGCAGATAATTCTATTTGCTTTCATTTCATTTCAGGTCACTGATAAAAAGTATACACTAATTGAGCGAAAATCGATATTTTTGTAGAAATTTTAATTACCCTGGTTAAAGATGTTGAATTAAGAACTTTGAATAGGAATAAGGCCATCGTTTGCAATTGCTGCATTTTCGGTTGCCTTTAAAAAGAGGATCAAGCCTACTTTTTCATTTTTAAACATATGGAAGCATTACAGAGATAGATGTGGCTGCTCGAGAGACGATTATCTGCGCTCTCATAGCTTCCGTTGAGAGCTTCAATTGCGCAAATGCAGTCTTGATACCTTTAGGGATTTAAGCTACGACAGTGACATGTTTTTGAGCTGAAATTGACAATTTTGACAGCCAAAAACAATCCTTGAAATAGATCATCATACAAAAGAGCACAGTTGAATGCGTTTCAAACAAAGCAATTTTGTGGTGTCGTCCCATGTGGCAGAGGTCAACTACAGTCAAACGCGCTTACTATCCCATCTCTTTTAATATTCCATCTCGCTTAATATTCCGCAAAGCCAATTTCCACTTTTTATTTGCAGTACAAACTCATATTCTTGCTTTGCTTTATATCCCCTTGGATAATAATCTCGCTTAATTAATATCCCGCTACTTTCTTTCTTTCTTTTCAACTCGCTTATTGTCCCGTTTTAAAGATGTCTTACAATATATGTAAACTTTTCGGAACAATTTATATAGAGAGACGCAGACAACATGTCACTTGTTGCTCCGCCAGAGTCACTGGTTAGTTGTAGTGTTAATTAAAGTTAAAACTAATGCTAATGTCCATTAGTTGTTGTTAAATGAGATGTTCTTCTTTGCTGCTGCTATATTGTTTATATGACACTATGTTAAAAACAAAGGAAATGCTTGTTTATGCTTAGTCCGGTTAATATCCCACCTCGCTTTATATCCCACTTTTGGTCTACACGAAGGGCGGGATATTAAGCAAGTTCAACTGTAGAACGAATCCCAAAACGTATTGAGACGCATTCAACCGGATTCTTTTCTATGATAGTCTGTTTCAAGGATTGTTTTGGCTGTCAAAATTTTCGATTTCAGCTCAAAGACACGTGACTGAGCTCATTTGAATCCCGAAATACACAAGGACTGCACTGGCCAATTAGGCCATATTTGGAGTTCAACGAGATCAGCTGTCTTCTCTGCAATTATGCTCGACAGTTTTCTGCTTAAACACGTCCTTCTTCCTTTGAAATTTTTCGTTGCCTTTTGATGGTAATTATCTCTTTCTTTTGTGAACTCTTAGACTTGAAGAAGCTTGAATCTATGTATTTGAGAGACGATAACTTAACTTAGCTATTTTGAATACATCCATCGCTGGCATGAAATATTTCTTATTTGTATGTATGACATGTTTATTTATCAACTTCCACTTACATAACGAAATACAAATGCAAACTAAGGACGACACGATTATACACGAGTTCTAGTATACAAGGCATTTGAACTGTGTGTAACTTTATTCTGAAAAATCCATTATGTTACAAGTAACTGTTTTCATGGAGAAGAATTAAATAACATATTATAAACAAAATAATTAATATTCTATTATACAGCAATATAAAATCGTGAAAATTATAGTACTGTTTTTTTGTATGTATGTTTCTCTTTATTTTGATATAAACGGATAACTTACAAAAGTAATTCTGGTAAAAATATCTAATACAATATAATTAATTTCCAAAACATTGAAAATTATAAAATTACTCTAAAAATATTTACAATACATACTACTAAACTTATTTTAGTACTGTATAAGCATAAGCCAAGCGACGAGTCGTGTGTTCTCGCGATGAGAATGAATCTATTTGCAAATAGTAGGATGATAGAGAAGAGATATTGAAAATCAGCGTTCCTATTGGTGTAGAGCATTACCTAATGCTACTACAAATACATTACTTACAATAATGTTGTTTACAATCAAGTTGTTTACTGAATCATATCTTTAATTCTTCCAAAATGAAACAATTACTTTATTTAAATACAAATGTAAATTAAAAACACTGATACAAAATATTACTCAACTTGGGCGAATGTGCCGCGCACACTCTCGGCGTTCCCGCGCTGGATGGCCAAGCTCAACTTTGCTATGAACTCGACCTTGCTCGTGCCCCCGGCTCGTGCCACTCATCCTAGCGGCTAGATCTTCAACGAAGGCCTTGGCTGATGGGCCAAATGCGCCAAGCGTTTCAATAGCAATCGGTGTGAATAAGAATTGTTGTTTACTTGAAGTCTATCAATTCTAAACTATGTTTAAATTGCTGAATCGATGTAGCCGTCACAGATGCCTCGGGTAGTGTATTCCACCATGGTTGAAAGTAGCATTTACTTGACTCTTAACAATCATATAAATTAGAATTGATTGAGCCGCAGGGTCACGTGCAGTAGGGCGGGTCACAATTAATGCATTCTGGGATACAGGCGAACTATGACCTCCCTGCGTGTGTGTGTGGCGTTAGCAGAATGGCTTTGCTTGAAATGCAGTCATCCGAATTCGTTTATGTAAATTGCATTATGATTTATTGTCTTACTAGAAAATTCGTCAAAGCCAAGACAAGTCAAGCAAAGCCACGAGCAAGGCCAAATTCATTGCCAACTTGAGTTTTTCTATCCAGTATGGAAACCTCTGAGAGTGTTCGTGGCACATTTTCCCAATTTGAATAATAAATTTAATTTAAAATACTAATTGTCTTTGGACCACAAACATTGTTCATTATACGCATCAATGACAAAATGAATAGTTGTAATGCTTCAAGAGTTACTGTTTTCTGTGACAGTCTATTTCAATGACTAATCGTGGTTGTCAAGGTCGTCAATTTCATCATGGGTTTTAATCAGAAATGCCAATGTATACTGCTACTTCAAAAATGTACGTTTGGTACAATCTAGCAGCCACTGCTTTGATTATTCGATTGTATTGTTTGTGAAATTCGCATGGATAAACGAATGCTACTAGATGGTTGGATGGACAGACCATCGTTAAATATCACGAAATTAATTGGTAAAACTAAATTTAACTATTAAAGTCAAAGGTTCGATAAGCCAACACCAATATACCAAATCGTTTCCTAAATACTATTTACTGTCAGGATATCGTGATCAAATAGTGTTTATGATATGAATATTGAAAAGCCACGTCGGTTGAGTTACACCATGGTTACACAAAGGATACGTAAATGTCATCATAAACAAAGCAAAGAAAAACAAAGCAAGTCAGTGAACCGGCAAAGGAGTGACTGTTGTCTTGTTTGCATCAGAACAAACCTTTACGATATAAAATCCCTTCTTTTCTTTCCTAGAATAAAAGGTTATCGAGATAGAGAGACCCGCAAACCTAGAGCATGTCGAGAGACAGATTATTCGATCTCGTGAGGTTTATTAGAGCGATGCCGATGTGCTCCAATGCGAGCATGAGCGAACATCTAAAGAGCAGGTCGCGCACGGTTATTTTATCGCTGGCAGGATGTCCACGTGGTTGTCAAAAGTCGACAGATAGACTGCTGAGAATATTTCGATCACAGTGCACTGTTCCACATTTGGATAAGTGGCCTCGACCTTCTATAGCGCATTTTGAAGAAACGCATCGTTCGAAGCTGAGAAATACCAACGGGGCGTCGCTAGCTATTTGACCATTTTGAATGCATTCAAGGCTTGCATTTTTTGAGCTCCAAAGTATCGAATAGTACATCCCGGATTGAATTTTTACTCAGCTATGGTAGGACAGCGAGATGATTTGCGGACATTTCGTCTGAAACGAAGCATCACCTTGTGTTGTTACGTGCTACAGGCTGTGGCTCATGGTATTAGTTTCTTTATATTTCCACCCATCCTCGCGGCCTATTTAGCTGACATTCACTCGAAGAACATCGCGTTGTACGAAGGTTTAATATTTGCCCTTGAGCCTATCGTTGGCTCTGTGGCGGCAGTTGTTTTGGGACGACTCTGCGATAAGACGAGACAGGCTAAGCTCATCCTAATTCTTCTACAATTATCCCAGGTGATTGGTAATTTATTTTACTCTGTGCGGATTACGGAATGGACGATTGTCATTGGTAAAGCATTTTGTGGTCTTGGAGAAGAAGCCTTCTTTTCTGTTGCAACTGGTGAACTTGCAACATGTTACTACGGCAAAGCAGAGTCATGGGCGCTACTCCTTCTCACCATGGGCTTCGCCTTTGGTATGGCGGTTGGACCTCTGTTGAATTTCTTACTCTATACAGTCGATTTTCAAATCGGTAAATTCTCCTTCAATGCCTACAATACCCCTGGATTACTTATAGCCGCATTGCATTTTGTGATGGCAGTCTACTGTGCTTTGGCTATATTCGACATGTCTACGTTATCCGCACAATATCGCATGTTACGAGCAAACCCTGATAGTAGTGCTATGTCCTTCACAAGTTCAGATGCAGAATCCGACATCGACGTAGAATTCGAAGGAAATGATAACATCTTTCAATCTTCAAGTGCAAACGTTTGGCAATTATCCTGGAACATTTTGCGAAGAAGACCAATCGGTTCATTAATGCTCATGTCATTTTTCTTCATGACACTAACAATGTCATCAATGACACTCATTCCATTATCTGGATTACATTTGCTTCAACTGACGACAAATGACATCGTCGTCGCCTTCTCGTTAGCCGGTACAATGTCGGTGATTGGTAACATCTTCGTTTATACATTGCCATTTAGTTTTCGTATGGGACATGTCCTTATACTAACAATGGTATTCTTTTTATTTCAAACGGCTTGTATTCTCATTGTGACACTCGACATTGCATTGCTCACTACATCGAGAACAGTATTCTACATATGGTCGGGTCTACATGGTATCACATTTATCTTTGCTGATCTTATCTGTCGGACAATGGTAGCCATATTGACACCGAGAGGGCATCGAAGTCTTGCCGAAGGTTTACGACAGGTCTCCGTCTGCACTGGCTATTTTTTCGGTGGACTAATCGGTGGATATTTATTTTCCCATCCATTAATTCTTGGATTTTTAACGCTTGCAATCGTTTGCATTGCGTTTATTATTTTCTTTCGAGAAAGTCATATCATAATGAAATTATGAATAACGACAAGTAATTGATGAGTAAATATTAATTCATTGTGAAGTCAATCAACTTACAACAAATTTTCATCTGAGACACTTTCAAAGAAAGGCAGGGTATATAAGGCCTGCTTGTGTTTACAAATGTTACATTTTGCAGTAATTTGATTTAAAATAATTATTGATGAATATTGATCGCTTTCGTTGAGTTTTTTTCAAGTCGATGCAAACAATGTCAGAAGTCCCTTCAAGAATTGAACGATCTCACTGCCACCAAGTTTTGATTCGCCATAAAAGCGATCAACAAACGATATGGGAACCTAGAAGAAAAAAACGCACAGGTTGTCCGTTCTCGTAAAATAACAACCTGAGGAAAATGATCTTTATAGACAGAAGGCCTTTCTGTTAACGTGGATTTCCACAGAAAGTATAATTTTGGGGTTAGGAAAAGTTACTATTTTACACAGGTGGTTGCTCTATAGAGGTGGCCGCTAATACAGGTTTGACTATTAAGTAAGATATGAAATACTTTGGGATGTAGGATTTCATTTCCAAGAGGTACAGTCCCATCAGAATGTATCGAAGCACATCCGCTCCTGGGATTGCCGTAGAATACGCAATTCAAAGAAATGTGACAATCCATCCACTGCTACAACAGTGTTCTTACCTCGTTGACTGAGAAACCAAGCTGTCTTGCTCTGATGATCATTTCCATTTGAAAAACGTAACCTTTTGACACGCAAGAAGCCACAAGCTTCTCAAGTACATCCTTGCGATAGAGCCTGAAATTCAAATACAAAAGCACCATAGGTGTGGTTCATATGGGAGACCTGGCAACAGTAGAGTAGCCAGCTTCCATCAGTTGGATGTCCTTCTTGCAACCTTCAAACGTTGGACATGGGGGATCAATTGAGCTCCTATCAGGTAGGTGGAATCAACGAGTTCCAACAGTAGCAAAAAATGAGGATTGTGCAATGGTTTAGTTTGAGTAGCGCATCCTTTGATGTTGGGATATTATTATGCTACAGAGTCAAACTTGTATTATTGACCACCTCTATAGAGCAGCCACCTGTGTATAAAGGCCACTTTTCATTACCCCAAAATGACACTCTCTATGGAAATCAACCTGGACAGAAAGGCCGCCTGTCAATAAAGGTCATTTTTCTTATGTCCCATAGGTGACGGTTATAGACAGGTTTCATTGTAGTTGACTTTTGCCACATATGATGAGTCGATGACATCAGAAAATAGCTTTGTTTGAAGCACATTCAACCGTACTCTTTTATATGATGATCAATTTCAAGGATAGCTCTTGGCTGTCAAAAGAGTCGATTTGAGTTCAAAAATATGTGACGGTACTCGCTTAAATCTCAAAATGCATCACGACTGCACTTAGCCAACTGGGGGATTTTGGTTGCAGAAGTCCACTACTGGGGATCTAGTGGTTAAGACAGCAAACATCTGTGCAACTTTCGGTTCTTCAAATTATATTTCAATTTAATAGATTTCATTGCCATGTGTGATTTAATGCATACATTTCCGTATATCCTTTATACTAAGCTTGAAGCTAAATTATTGTCATGCTATTTAGAAATTGACATGAACATAATTCAATAGAAACAACATCCTTCATACCTGAAACTGCCTGTCAAATCAGACACGCCAGGTTGCAGTAGCACTTGAGTGATGTAATTGGCAACACGGCTGTTAAAAAAACAGGAAATGGACCAGGACCATTAAATGGGACGGCATCCAATACGAAGCTAAATATTGTAGGTCCTCTATAGCCTAAGAGAACATGTGTCTCTAGTCTGTATGGATGTTGAATAGTTGATGGTTCAAACTACGCTGCAAATATTTAGGAAATTTCAAATCAGGCTACGTACAGTCAAACCTGTATTGGCAGCCAAGTCTATAGAGCAGCCACCTGTGTGTAAAGGCCACTCTTTATAACCTCAAAATGATACTTCTATAGAAATCAACCTGGTTAAAAAGGCCACCTGTCTATAAAGGTCATTTCTTCAGGTCCCAAATGTGAGCATTATAAACAGGTTTCACTGTAATAGCATAATACGCTGAAAGTTTACTTTCAATCAGACACCTGCAAAGGCCACTAACCGTATAAACCAATATCTTCCTTACAATAACTCCAAAATAAAGGCAGTGCATTATCATACTTATGAAGTTAAAGCATGTCACGATTTAGACCTGATCAACTTCCTCTTTAAATCCCAACCATAAACACCTCCTGAACCAACATATCGCGTTCCCGTGACAACATCACAGTCGTTTTCCTTCTGCTTTCTATGAAGCAATCAAACAAAAACATCAGAAGAAAAAAAACTCCACATGTATTCAAGCAAATCGGTCGTCTGCATCAAGCACTGCTTAGAATAAACGGATTGTCTATACTCACTTGATAAATTGTTCAATAAATTTCGGCTGCAATAAACAAAAGATTTGAGAGAATGAAAATAAAAAATTAACACTTCCCGCAATTTCTACTACCTAGTTAACCCAAAAGCAGCATAAGATTATATCTATATTTCATTCTTAATATTTTAAAGTGTATACTTGTAAATCGTTATTGGGGTTTAGTAGGAATAGAGCTATATAAAAGAATTTACTATTGCAATTGACGAAAAGCATGCTGAAAAATTTAGAAAAATAAAGTTTTATAAAGCGACTGGTTTTGCTAACCCTTGTCCTGCTATTGATGTGTATACATGTTTTCGAAACAAGCCAAAGGTAGCAACACATAACCAATCAGATAGTTAGTCCTTAGCAAGCAACCAATCAGCAACTGGTGAGCAACTTCAAGTCGTCATTTAAATAGTTTTACAAGTAGGACAGGAGTTAACCTCAGTTTAATCAAGCGGTGTCAATTGTAGGCGTACTTGAAACAACTATGTTGATCAGGTATCACATAATTGACCTAACGTACGTGATGTGATAGGTCAGCATCCATAATGACCACAAAATTCCCCTTTGCCCTCTTCATGCCGTGAATGTAAGCAGTGCCTACATAAAGTGAAAAACCAAACAATAAGAAAAAATTCAACCTGTAAGTCGATGGTTCGGTGCGAGGGAGACAGAGACGACAACATTGCGAGTGGCTCCTCGCCAAGAACTTTGAGCACACTGAATAATATTCGGCAAAACATGATACTATATATTTACAACGCATGACCTTTACAAAACTACCGCTGACACACGTTGACACCAGAACAATCCAACATGTACGCATATGATAATGTGACACCACAACACTTGACACTTCCTATGACACCACAGACATACACGCCACCCAGTTCTACAGAACTCACAGACACAAGACGCAAACCTGTATTAGCGGCCACCTCCATAGAGCAGCCACCTGTGCATAAAGGCCACTCTTTGTAACCCCAAAATGACAATTTCTATAGAAATCAGCCTAGACAGAAAGACCACCTGTCTATAAAGATCATCTTCCTCTGGACCCAAAGGTGACCGTTATAGACAGGTTTACTGTATTTGTAGTGGCATTGTGCTAATGCAGTATAACCTATCTTGAGCAGCCACCCTTCTTAATTACCAACTTAAAGTGGTTCCTTGCAGCTTAAAATTATTCAATTACCTATCTTAAGTGTCCACTGGTCTTAAAGTGCCTATGCGGGCTCTGGGGCTTCAACACATTCTGGTAAAGAAAAATTCACTGAACACTGAAGTACCAATCATTTCTAGCTTGAGCCGTCTTCTATACAGTCTTTCAAGGCATACAGATACCACTGTGACATGTCAACATAAATAAATTTAATTATAAAATAGCTATCCTACATTTCCAGTGGCAATACATACCAAGACCGAGTTTCTTTTCCCTTGGTGCTAGGACCTATTTGCAATAAAAGAAGCTCATTTTCCAACCAACAATAGTCCATACACCAAAATCACAAAACTGTTTAATATTAATATTATGTATGACATCATGAACTAGTCTCAGATCTCTGCATCGTCTAGGAAGAATTCCATTACTGAAAAACAACATTGGTTCTACAGTATGATGTGTTTTCCTTTGTCGATAAATCACCTTGCATCTTTATTAGCAGTGTTGTAAATACTCGTTACAAAAGTAACACGTTACACGTTACTTTAGAAGTAATTTTGGAGGTAATTAATTACTTTTCTCAGGAAAGTAATTAGTAACGTAATTAATTACTTTCAAATGGTAATGAGTACTTTTCCTAAAAAGTAATTTTTGATTACTCTGACGTTACTTTACCGCTTTGAAAAGAAATATTTTCCTCAGATCTTCTATACATTAGACAGCGGCAGACGGAGAATGTTGTCCGTTTCCAATCGCGCCTGCTATTATTTTGAAACGAATGTGTCCCTTGACACTGACAGTTGTGTTGACAATGGCAATGCGGTGAAATGTTAACTGCTCAGCATCTTTTGTTGTGATTTCCTCCGTCCCTCGCCACATTTTGTTTACGGTGGTTTTATGGCTTTTGTAATTCAACACCTATTCGTCATTCGCATCAGCTATTGTTCTAAGTGTAAAGGTCACACCC
>OFHS01001374.1:0-17814 GCA_900245855.1 Calvadosia cruxmelitensis
CATCTATGTCAATTGTGAAAGCCTCTGACTGTCATCCAACCAGCTGGCACAGCAGTTCTGTGATTGATCGGTGATTCACGGCTGCTGTGACACAAGCTAAACCGCATAAGTGCCGATCAAACGTCACTGACGAAGCTCTCGGCTTGCGGCCTGCGCTGCGGGTTTTGTCACGAAACAGAGAACTGCAGCCAAGAGCGAAATTAAGGCATTACGTCATTCCACGGCAAAAGATACGTATGTCATGAGCAATAGCAGACCCCCCCCTGTATCCGCCCCTGATCTGAACCACAAATGATGTAACGGAACTGATTTTAGCAATGTAGTATGCAAACGTGTATCCTGATTCAGTGCGATAACGAACTGAGCATTATAGCTCACCAGTAAGCAATACCGAAAATAGCCCGATATTCATTACCTGTTGTGGATGAATGACAATTTACCTGAAACGGAAATTACTGTATGAGCACTCATTTTGACAAGGGCACGACAAGGGCACTTTTTAAGCATTCAATGGCCGACTAAAAAAATGGTCTGTTAAGACTTGTACTTGCCTACGACAGGTTTATTGTACTGGTTGAGCATTTAATAAACAACTTAACCGTTGTGAATATTTGTGCAAACGGAATGATGATTGCTGCGATGTTGTCTCTCCTTTTTACCTGAGACAATTTTAGAAAGCATGAAAAAAGGAGTCGTAAAATGTCGCGTGTTGGTACATTGTGAAGTCGCTGGAATTGCTTTATGTCTTATCTGTTATCAATGTGCGTTGTATTTATCGTATATCAAGCTACAAGTGCGTATCATATCTCCTTGATGATGGTAAGGCTTTCTATGTCTTCGGAAGTAAATTAATTATGACCTGGCACAGTGTAGATGACGTATAATTATTTCAAATTTACATTGCTGAACACCTCTGAAATCCTTGATTAAATAGTTTTGTTTCTACTGGAGAGCTCAAGAAGGATTCAAAAAACAAACTGATCTATATAAACTGCCTATTGACAACTGGAAACACAATTTTTATCTTCATATTTACCACAACCGCAAGGAGATCGCTAGACTTCTGCTCAGGATGTGCAGGTCCACTCTTTCCATTTGCTTCTTGGCTGGTCTTAAGCAGTTTACAGACATGTTTTCCGTTTTCAGACCCTTCTCTTGTGTCTACTCCCTCACATGTTGGATGCAAGGAACAATGGTGACTGCACTGTAACTTGGAATCAATCTCAAAAGATTTGATGATCTCAGAGTCTTTCCCATTGAAGGTGGCATAAGTGGTCAACTCTCCACAATTAGCTACTCCCTTCTGCCGAATCAACGTAAGTAGAAGAGGAATCAGCTTTGCCATGGACAGAAGCATGCTGATGGATCGAGTGTCCGCAATATTTGAACACTCTAAAAGAAAAACAGTAGCCATGGTAAACCACAACATGATTAAATATTGATTTAACACGTAACATTGTCTTCAGCGAATTCATGTCTCTCCAGCTAGAGAAATTAATGAAATACAGCCCAGATAACGCACTTCAGCTAAGGCAATGATTATGTCGCAATAAGAACATATCTATCAAGACTGCATATGAATATACCACTGCAAGATACAATAACAAGAAGACAAAATAACCGAGAGAAGGATGTTTAATACCTGTAGCTATTATAAGCTGTTCTTCACATCTTTGCTTCTCTTTGATATCATCGCAAGTGGAACCTCGCACATGCTCAGCTATAATAAATGCAGCTGGTTGACTAATGCACAGCTGCACGTCACACTCGGATCTCCAATTCGAGAGGCATGCGCCACTTCTAGTAATATCACACAGATCACGTGGAAATGCTTACTACCATATTTGGAGCGTGACAGCGTCGTAGTAATTGTCTCTGTTGTGGTTGCTACGATTGCCGAAGAATTGCGATATTCGTACTAATTGGAGTATAAAAATAACATTGGAAATTTGCAATTGATCAACGTATAAAATAGATGTTGATATAATTATATGTTTGAGTTCAACCTAATATTGCGAATGAAGAGTTACCATTCAATATGATTAAAAGGCAGTTCTGATATTTTGAAGACCAATACATTGTCCTGTAAAAATATAGGCTACGATCACAAAGTCAGCCAAGTTGAGGACCTCATTAAATATTCCATTATTTGTCAAACTCGAAGAAAACGAGAAAAATTTCAGGTTGAACGTATTGTTGTCAAAAGCGTATTCATGTAAAAGTTAAAATTGCTTTCTCTGTCGCGCAAACATTACGACTCCTCAATAGTAAAAGAAACGAAAATATTGCTGCCTTTGTTGGTAGTTAATTTTCCTATAATTTTCTAGTCGCTGTCTTGTCACAAGAAAAACGCCTAAACACTTTGAGTCATTTATCATGAAAAGAAAAGTGATTCGGTTGCGAAAGTATAGAAAGTAGAATAATGTCATGGTTAAGGGTGTAAACAGTGCAATCTCCACGTACTTAAATTATGCTATTCTGGGGATGCTTTGAAATCCTAAACTATGTATATTTCAAGGGTACCTTCATTGGTCATGGAGACAAACAGAATCTTCTGTTTACTTTATGCACAACAATAAGATTTGTCATCCGATATTGTAGTGGCATTTCCTAATCCTGTTTGAGTAGAAATTATAGTTATTATATTTTGCCTCATCATCATGTGTTCGTCGAAGACCCGCAGGTCCGTTGGCGGTTCTCAATCATTAAACAGGTGAAAGCCGTCTAAGGTGGCGTGAGGTACGTCGCGGAGGATAGACGTTTTGCTTCGTGAGTGGTTGTCTTTGTAGGGAGTTAGTTTGGCCTATCTCTCCATATTACGGTTACTTGTAGGCTGGACCTGGGCATTCATCTTTGGTCTATTACACATGTACTGGACTGACAAGACCTTGGTTAACTCGCATTTACATAGCATGCAGGCCTATTGGTAATGGATGTTGGACGACATGATTACTTGTTTGCAGACTTATTAATTTTTCATTTCCAGTTTTTTCTCCAAAGGATTAACGAGGAAAGCATGGGAACCGCACTCGTCGCCTTGAGGAGGAGCAATGTAGCAGAATAAAGGAGCACATCTCCTCGTTTCGTGGTCGTATCTTGCACTGTTCAAGGGAGAAAACGGGAAGTGATAGAAAAGTGATTGCTGATATCGATCAATGTAGTAGAAATAACATAGAATGACGTTTGGCTAACTTTTAATCTATACACTGTAATAAGACTGTAATAGAGATAATGGCATCGGGAGCAAATATTTAGCTTCCTCGAATATTTCCGATAATTTAATATAAAGAACTCTGAGCTAGAAGTCAACTCTACCGTGAAAAGCTCGACACACACACACACTTTCTCACTCTAAAACGCGAGGTCCCAAAATAGACCGCATGATGATGACATCACCTTGAAAATGCTAATAAAAACGGCTTCTTCTATTGGCTATACGTGACGTAACGCACGCATTAAATTGTCGTTCGGCTGAAAATTCGGGGCGGTGTAAAGGCGAGGTTTTCTGTGCTGCGACAGGCACCGTTTTCGGAATGTCAAGTGTTTTTGAACTTTTCGGTCGGTCGTAGAAGGTCGGGCTGGTGTAAAAGCGCCTTGAGTTTTCGAAACCACTTGACACCTTTCAAATTTTTCATTTATTTTTATCTTTACGAAACATCGCATGAACATGCAATCGAAAGGCGTGAAACTGTGTTTCTTCCGCAGCTTGAGACAGCAAAGCAAGATACCACACATTCCTTCATACGTTCTCCCGCATGCTCCATTCCAGGCAGCTTGCGGGCTACTACCGAAAAATTGGAAGCATCGCGCCGTATCGCCTTCTCATTCACTGAATAATTGAACTATTTAATATACAAAATATTCCTTTACGCTTACGAATGGGAATGAGGAAAATGCTATGCGGAAGATTAATTTAAAAAAAATGACTTAAAGACATTGTCCGCTGCTCTGTCCGCACAAGATGATCGCACACCATTACGTCAGAAGCCTCATTCACTACAATACAGAGTGCGGTCAAGTCTTGTAACTCGACAAATGTCAAATTGCGGGCTACTACCGAAAAAATGGTAACATCGCCGCCGTTTCGCAGTTCTTATCCATTGAATAGTAAAACTATTACTATACAAAGAATTCTTTCATGTTCACGAAGCGAATGGTGAAAAGTAAATTGCTATGCGAAGTATAAATTTTGAATAAATGTAACTTAAAGGTATTGTCCGCTGTTCTGTCCGCACAGTATGCTCGTTAATTTCATCTTGCGGAATATCCCACTAGTGGAATGGTTTTTCTGTGTAAATTCTCGCACTTCCCTGTTTTCACGGAAAACATTTTGCACCTTTATTTTCACACTTGACTTTCCCTTAAAATTTAATTTTCACACAAAGTTGTCAAAAAAGTTTTTTAAACTATTCGAGGAACGACAACAAACCGGCAAGAGAGATCCGTTTTGTGTCGTACGGCTGTAAAACAGATATTCGCTTTGAGCCACCTCTAAATATTTTTCAAATTCATTTTTCTTTTGCATTTGTGCCTTAGTTTTGACCACTTTGACATCGTTTTAGGGGGTCAGAGCTCAAAATTTTGAGTGGACTTTTTTGGACCAGCCTCATGTCCCTCATGAAAAGCCTGTGACAATCATAGTGAGGCCGGGTTGATTATAATCATCGTTTTGTTCTTATTTGTAATTTTCAGATGCTTTCAGATAAATGATTACCCTGCACGTCGAGGTGTTTGACAAATAAACATGAACCTCCAATGATTAATGCAAAAAGGCTGTAATTGAAAGAAAAGAGATACGTGCTAACAAAATCAAGGCCAAATACCAAGACGTCAATCCTGTAAAAACGGAATAAAAGTGCAAGGCACGTCAGGATGCACTATGAACTGATACCATGTGAAATCCATGTGAAAATCATGTGAAAAACCATCTGAAAAGTGCCCTTTTCACATGGTTTTTCACACTGTTTTCGAATTCACACGTTTTTCACATGGTTTTTCACATGGTGTTTGAAATTTCACATGGTGTTTCGCATGGTGCTTCCCATTTCACATGGTTTTCACATGGTTTTCACATGGTTTTCACATGGTTTTCACATGGTTTTGGATTCATAGTGATGGTAACATAGCACTTCCAGTTCACCTAAGGGTTCACTGGTCAAGTTAAATTGCGATCGGCATTGAGTAGACAATGCCTACCCTAACAACTGTCCCATCAATCCAATAGCAAAGGTAATCTACCGTGATAAAACCATTCCAATAGTCATATAGAAACTTCCAGAAGTTAGAACCTTGGATAAAAACATAGAATTTACCTTCGAAACATGAGTTTGGACTCTGACCTTGTTTCAGAGCGATTAGATAATTTCTGCCGTCACACAGGAAAACAGAAATTGAGATGAATAAAGGCAAACGAGTCTGAAGATCGGTAATTGCCGCATTAATCGTTAGCCAGGAGAATATTTGCATTATCGATGACAAATGGGTCGTGTTTCGAAATAAACTTTCAGAATCCAAACGTAAAGAATAAGTTGTTTTGAATACGACACGAGCGTATGTGTTCGGCAATGGTGTTCGGTTGCACTGTGACTCTGCTGGTTTTGTTTTTGTAGAGATATGGAACAGGGACAGTGAACATGATTATGAGGCTGGCCAATAAGGGCGGTAAAATGTATCTTGATCGTGTGCCACGTTAGCATCAGGCCGATAATACAGTTATCGTTGACTTCTCGTCTCCTCTCTTGAGTCGTCTGTGATCGGATTCTACATGGCGCTGCGAGTAGGGTTTGCCGATTAACCACGAGCTATCGTACCTACGTACCCCGTCCTTGCAGACGACATATCCAGCTGCGACGTGTAGCGATTCAAGGTCAACTGCAACCGCATCGCCCCATCACAGGCACGGGAGCCATAGAGCAAGCCAGCCACCCCGACTTTCCCTTTTGAGCAGACGGTGGCCGATCTCGGCCACGTCAATAGACACCACTACCTGATTTACGCGGATCGTTTCAGCGGCTGCGTGGAGGCCGCCCTGCTTTCAGACGACCGGAGCCCCACTGCCTGCAACGCCCTTCGCCGATGGTTCTCTACTTATGAGATGCCAGTGCAGCTTGCCACCGATGGGGACCCACCCTTCGGTTCCCAGGAACTCAGTACCTTCCTCACCGTATGGGGCATCACATGTCGTCGCTCATCTGCTGATCACTCACAGATCAATGGGTGGGCCGAACTCGCCGTCAAGTCTGCTACACGGTTCTTGGCCACCAATGTCACTGCCGCTGGCACGCTCGACCGTGAGGCCGTAGCTCGTGCCTTCCTCACACCGCAACACACCACATCAAGACAGCAAACTTTCCCCGGCTATGACCCTCTTCGGCCGGCCGATCGCTGACCACCTGCCCGCCCTCCACCGTACTACCGGCGCACATCCCCTCTGGATACCCGGCAACAGCGGGAGCAGGCTATGTTAAGGCGTCTCGGCTCAGATTCACGCTATTACAATGAACATACACGCACCCTCACTCCCTTCCAACCCGGCGACCATGTCCTGATCCAAAATCAATTTTGCCACTATCTGACCCACTGGGACAAAAGTGGCCGCATCGTCGAGGCACTACCACACAATCAGTATCGCGTGTTGGTGGATGGTAGTCGGCGGATCACTCTTCGCAACCGACGCTTCCTTTGCCCCTCTATCCCGTTGGTCGAGGTCACCTAGAAGCCAATAGGGAGGTTTAGATCGACAACGAATACAATGACGAAGACAAAGTTTACCATGGCGCAGCGCTACGGCGCACACTCGGGGAATCACCACCTTAGCTTTTGTTCTAGACTGTTCGTCGAGCACGAAATTTCCGGCCAACTTCGTACCGACGTAAACAATAACAAACTTTTCCACGAAATTCAAACACAACATGGCTGAGCCTTCAAGGGAAAATTTTACGTGGAAGGAGGAACACCATCAGTTTTTTGTTCGCGAACTGTTAATCGTGGAGCCTTATATGTTTAAGGAGAAGTCAAAAGAGAGAGGAAATTGTTGGAAGAGACTCGTACAAATGTTGACGAGCACCGACTACCCAGCATTTCGTGTTACTGTGAGATCCGTCAGGGATCAGTTTTGGAAGTTGCTAAAAGAGGCAAAACGGAAGGATGCAGCCGAGTTTAGAGCGTCAAGAATAACAGGAGATGACTCGGAAGTGCAGAAAGGAATGCTTGAAATAATTGAGCAAATGAAAGTGGCAGAAGAGTCGTGGGCAGATGAGGAAAATCAAAGCAACGAAAGGTTGGCTGAAGAGACGAGACGTGGGCTAGAAATCCGCCAACAAGCCACAGAAAGCGTCGGAGAGTCTAGAAGGAGAAGGGAAAGGGAAGGAGAAGAAGATGAAAATGACTTGACACCAAGAAGGAGACGAAAAGCAACACAGGCTGTAGCAATTTTACAGGAAAGCATCAACAATAGGGCAAGCCAAGCAGAGAAAGAACTGGAGCTACGAAAGGCAGAGCTTGAGGAAAAAAGAAAAAAAGGAGAAAGACAGGACAGTCAGCAACAGTTCATACTTGCTCAACATCAGCTGTGTGTGAACATGCAACACCAGCAGCAAGATATCTTGGTGCAGTTGCAACAGCAGCAAGCGCAGATGATGCAAATTATACAGAACCTGTTGCCAAAGTGAAATGTTCCAAATATCTTAATTGTCTATTTTCATTGCATTTGTGTTTCATTTGTACCCTTAGCCCCGCAGCGCAGTAAATGACAACAGACAAGCAACTGGACATTCCATATTAATTCTGGTGGCTTTAAAAAAAGCCGTGTGGATGAAGTAAGATGAGATGTGTACACTTGTAATAGGTTGCCAATTGGAAGACTGGAAGGACCTGCAAGGAAAATATAACCACATACAGTAAACAAATATAATGTAAACAAATCATCCAACATCAGGCTGATTGTCAAGCTCCATTCGATTTGGCTACATACATCGACGTTTCAAGGCGTTTGGAAGTACTCTTCCAATGATGGTGGTGAAAATCCCAGGAAAGTGGATGTCGAAGATCCATAAAGGCAGATTAGGGCATTCCGGAGTAGGGCTGAGGTGATGTAGGTAGTACCAACAGCAGACAATACAAGCTTTTGGTTTTTCTTGAAGTCTGTAAATGCTAGGTAGCCAAAAATTTCCCCAAAGACCCACTCCACAGTAACACGAACACTGCTCATGGATTTATTGAACTCCTCCTCAGCTTCGGAAAGGTTATTGTTCCTGTGTGCTGTCATTAAGTGGTCTCGCAGCGGATAAGCAGGATCTTCATATACTGTATACATAGAGTACTGCCATCTTCAGCATTGCAATGCAATTCAAGCATTGATAACACATTTGGCATTCTTAACAACGCAGCATCATGTCGCCTTCCCTCTAAAAATTAATGATAACAGTTGATTCAATTGGCACTCAAGCACACAAAGTTTGAAGATTTAATTAAGCAAAGAAGCCAAGATACTTACCAATAGGTCCATAAAGATTGGAAATAAGACCATTTGCTGCCACGATGGGTTGGTACTTTAGGGCGTGCACACGTTTGTGTCCATTGTAGACAGTCCGCTGATATTTTTCAGGACGGCAAATTTGATTTACAGTTCCGTCGATAAAACCCCAACAGTTCTTCAGAGCATTTGATTTTCTGCAAACTGCTTGGGCATACTCCTCGAGTTTACTGGGATGCAGCCACAGTTGCTCGAAAGTCTCCAACAAATAACCATGGTTAGTTGAGATGCAGCGCATCACGGTTGCCACAATCAAGCATAATTCGCTTTTGGATCTACCAAAACGAGAAATAAGGTCACTGTATCGGCATGGATAAGCTAACCTCTTCAGAAGTATGCAGAGGCCTTCAATTTTTTCGCAACAGTACCGTTAGGGCAAATGAATTTCTCAGGTAGCTGTGAAGCAGAAGCCAGTCGAGGGATGTCTGGTTTGGCGAAACGAAACTCACTGAGGCACTCGTCCATCATCATTCTTCAAGGTTAAATCTATCGTATGACCAATATGGAAGTACTGGCGCTTTATCTTCGAGACACTTAAGTACTGCAGCCAGCTCGATCTCGTCCAACGCTTCATCCGTATACAGGTCAATGGCTATGGCTTCCAGTGTTTCGCACTCAGCCGCCATTTTGAAGACCACAAATGTTTGTTGTTGACAACGGAGTCAAATCTAAACACAAACTTTGCAAAAAAAAAGAGAACGACCCGACCCAGTCCCCTATGACGTATAATTTCGTCTTCGTCATTGTATTCGATGTCGATCTAAACCTCCCTAATGTTGCCCTTGAACACAGTTATCATGGAGCCTTCCAGTAACCCGTCGCCGCCAGGGCCTACCATGTGATTCCCCGATTTCAACCATCGAGCCACCGTCACCAACTGATGTTGCACCTCCCGCATTGTTGCACACACCAGTGCGTCCCACTTCCCCTGCATCTGTCCCATCTCCGGCCAGAGACCGACCCTCCGCCGCAGAACTCGGACCAGTCGCGCACCTCGGTTCCTATCCCATCAGGTCGGCGGCCAAAGTCACGAATACCACCGACTGCCCTCAACTTCCCCGCTTGAGGTCACCAAGGAGGGTAGAATGTAGAGATATGGGACAGGGACAGTGAGCATGATTATGAGGATGACCCATAAGGCCGGTAAAATGTATCTTGATCGTGTGTCACGTTAGCATCAGGACGATAATACAGTTATCGTTGACTTCTCGTCTCCTCTCTTGAGTCGTCTGTGATCGGAATTCTGCCAAGAGCTCAAGAACAGATTGTTTGAAACCTACTAAAACAGCAGTTACATTCTTGCTCAGGAAGTGAATTGCATTGGAACGATTTCGCCGAGTTTGAATCCTGAGTTTGAACATGGTTTGATTAGAGATCGAGTAATTTGCATCTTAAGCAAAACAACGTGTGTCGCGTCTGGCGTTCAGAGCCATTCGGTGTATCTTCCTTCCAGCCGTTTTCACTGAAGAAGCTTCTTGAAATACCGACTTCTTGACACTAGCATTCGACAACCAAACAGCTCAGGAAATGATCAATTGGTTTTCGCGCTCACTGTACAACATTAGTCGTTCTGCATCGATTTCCGAAGAACGGGAGACGAAACCACGTCTCATTGATAGTTGCATCCCCATATTTATTCCATTTCTTGTAAAGTGAATGACTGGCTCCTCTCACAATACGAATCTCTGCTCAATTTGCTCCTCACCCAGGAACGCAAACACTGCTGACAGCTCTCAAGATGTCATTGGGTCTAATTACTAATTTGGTGCTGTGCAGTGCCACTCGTTGTGCTGCCCTGGTTAAACGCGCTGGCGGTGAATTTGCCGTCGCATTTAACTAACCGTACAACGTCAATCAGCCGATTTTGTAATTCTTTCAGGAGGTATTTCCCACATCAATTAGCTGCCTATTCCACTAAGAATAGTTGCAAAAGGACAAACAACCGATTTGCTATTGCTTGTTTTTGCAGACGACCATTTTAGCTGCTGTAAATACGTCGAAATCACAATTCTTTTCAATTTCTCAATCCAAAATGTTTTCCAAAATACGATTTTGTTGACCGCTACTAAATATACTTTATTTCTAAAGGGAATGAGAGGATTTTTACTCCAATCAGAGCGATATCACGTTTGTACTACCCTTTTTAGTCACAGGTCTGCAGATCACGTCGCCCGCTCGAATGGCACATGTTCACGTGCGCAGTTTGACTGGAATTTGTTGGAATTTTATTTAGTAAAATACACTTTTGAAAAGGAAAATACATCAAAATTGCATTTCCGAAAGATTTTGTGCAAAAATCGCAAAATCGTAGTTTTTGCGGCAGAAATTACAAAATCGCCTGTTTGCGGTCCAAAAGCGCAAATGCGTAACAGAGCTCAGTCCAGGGTTATATTTGACCGATTTGGAAACAAATTCCGCTTGAGCACCTAAGCATTTCGAAAATAGTTTTTTTGGAGCACCCTAATGTATGACATTCAGTACTTGATGATAACACCACGAGACAATCTCCAAGTATCATGTTATTTCTTGTGTTGCAATGCAATGCTTCAGTACAAATAAAGCAAACTATCATTCACTGACATTTCTGACAGCTGTATGAACTGCGTGGAAATTCCTCCTCAAAGGAACGAGTGCTGTTGAATGAAACCCAAGCATTGACAAATGCATCCTTCTGTGTTAGCTGCATGTTAAACGCATTTTGATGGCGCTTGGCGAGTTGCTAGCTCTTTCAGTGCACCTTTATCGTATTATATTACCCTTGTGATTCCCTCCCTTGTGACGTCACTTCCTGTTCAGGATGTGTCAGGTTATCTCAAAACAATTGTCTTTGATAGTCATGCGTTGATGCTTCGTAATCATGTTATAGAAATGTCTGCTTTAAGTTTGTTGGTTTATGTCATCAATAGGTTTTAATAATGATTGTCTCTTGTCCCTTTGGAATCCAAAGCCATAGTTCTATGGCGACATGTCTTTCTTGGTTTTTATGTCGAAGAAGATTTCAACTGGGCCCAGCGTGTGATAGCCTTCCTCTGGATCATGCCCTGTGTCCCCAAACTGAAGCTCTGTGACTGGAATCACGTCCTGATTGGTCAAATATCCTTCATCCGTTGCCCAGATGCCGTTTCCATTGTGGATGTCTGCGTTGCATGCCTTGATTTCGTTAGGGCAGCAACAGTCGTCAGTCCCTGAACAGTAGCATGGATCAGTTGGATCTCCGGATGGGAAGTAATTCTGCTGAGATCCGTCCCTTCCTATCCAACCAGCGTCTGCCAGTGTACTTCCAATATTCCGGTATTTCCAAAACTGACGACAGACAACGGCGGCTTTGCACAGATCTGGAATCACAGTGATATCTTCAGAATATGAGATGGATCTCTTGTAGCTTAGTGGTTCTTCGTATCCATTGACGAGAGTTGTTCTTTCACTGTCGTGATGGAAAACGAATGCTGCTCTTCCTGCGATGCATTCAGTTAGGAAGAGCTCGTTTTCAGTCGTCGCCATATCATAGGAATTGCTCAACAAGTTCAGAACTGGAAATCAGATAACATTAGTTTACTAATTATTGCTCAACGAAGCCAAGACATTCAAAATACAAGGCAGGAAATCGACTCCTCGTAGTTTGTTTTCGTAGTTACCTTTCTTTTTGTTGGTCTGAGAAAGAATCTGAAATTTAAAAGGCACAAAGCTACTATCGCACCTTTGACACTTAAATCAAAGCATTCATATATTCGTATTCGCTGTCAGAAGCCCTCGTCACAACAAAGTCCTTCCACCAATTCAAATCTGGCTTGAGAGCAACGGATCTGGCATGTAACTGTCTGTTGTATTAGAACTATTTATTGTATAAAATATTTACTATACTGTTGCTTACATGCAATAATGGAAGTATGTAAGCGAGGGTAAATCCCTCCTTTATTTTCCTTTCCCATCTGGACAAATAAACACACATACATACATACATATATATTGCTTCTTAAGTGAAAACAAAGTATATTGCTTTCCTTTATAGCACATGATTCAATATACCTATAGCGCAAAATGCAGTATTTCTAGCAATTCATCAAAAGTATTTGAAACCAACTAGTGCAATGAACATTGCTGTAGCATAAGAAATTCACAATAAAAAGCGACACAACTTTTTGACAGTAATTTGAGTTCCATACTGTGATTGTGGTTTCGCAAGAATTTGAATTTGTATAAACAAATAACAGCAGCACGACTTGTTTGCTTCAAGGTTTGCTTGGCCCGCTGATGAATTTATTCGTATACAAAGAACCCAACCTGTTGGTTTTAAGAAATTCATTTTTGTTCAGTGCTCGATTCTATCCCAAAAACAGATCCCAAAGGACCTTCGGAAGTTCGTCATCCGTAAAATGGTTACGCAAGGGGTTTTGTTAACTTTGAAGCGATGATTCCTCTGGCAACGGGCCTATTCTTCAAGAAATAGAAACCAATATTGCTAAAGCCGCATTTACACTGCACAAATTAAATGTTAGCGTTAACCTAGTGAGAACTCGTGTTAGCTTGTGCAGTGTAAATGTGGCTTAAGATTCTGCTATAGTCTTCTCCTTAGTTTGTTTTCTTCTAGTCTTTAAACTTGGGAGTGTTGTTACATTTCTGTTTCCAACAGGCCTTCTATATTTGGATTCACTTTTCCAAACATACAGTTATTATCCAATCAGATTTCGAAAAACTAGAAAAATGTTTTACAAACGGTTTCTCGCATAAAGCAGTAAGACTACCTTTTAATGTGTTTTAATGCAATATAAAATTCCCATCGCCGCAGGGAAGATGTAACTCACGCTAAACTTCAATCCCGCTGTACGTTTCCACAACTGCGACGAAAAAGTCTCTCAGCCTCCATTACTGTTTAATTGCCTGTCTTGGAGCATGTGGAGAATTTTAAACAGCTCATTATTCGAAAAATCAAAGTTATCTCAAAGGTCAACTTTTACCTTAGCCCAAAACTCAACTTGAGAATAAATCTCAGAAATTGCATCACGGTTAAAGCCACAAGAATCGTCAATTAAGGAAACGCAGGTTTGAGGCGTTATTATGTACATTGTTTTCATGCACGCAAATTTGATCTGAAATCCACAATTTTGACCATTAAGGACAGTTCTTGAAATTGACCATCGCTGGTGCATGATAGCATAGATAAAAGCATTTAAACAAAGCAGCCTCATGGCATCGTCACCTGGGGCCTTGTTCATGGACCGGGACTAAAGTGTAGTTCAGGACTAAATCTCAAGCCTCATATACAGACTTAGCCCGACCGCCCTTGCCACAGCATCTGCACCAAAGGCAACCCACCAAGGTAGCAGAAAGAGACACTCCTTGCTAAGCACAGCAGCACTGTCCTGACCCAGCTAGGATCCACCATCAATGATTCGCTGGCTACCATTCACACCAGTCTTGTGGCCAAGACTGTTCCCAGCCAGACCAGAAATGTTGTGCTTGGAGGCCGTCCACCACCTATCAGCAAGGACGAGCAGAAGCTGTTAAGGCAGCAGCGCACACTGCTCGCTCAACTGCGCTCTGGCCACTACAGGAAACTCAAAAGCTTCTAGAACAAACTGGACCCTGCAGTTGCTAATCGCTGTCGTGATTGCAATGGAGTGCCGCATGACGTTCCCCACATCTTCAGCTGCCCTGCATACCCAACCACGCTTCGACCTGAAAGTCTCTTGATCGATCCAGCACAAGCCGCTGTTGACGTCCACTATATTTAATTCGATTGGACGATCTATATTTAATTAGATTGGACGATAACAGGACTACCTTCTTGTTCTTGGAAGCAAGCACACACACACCGACTTAGCAATTGAATTTATTCTTGACTACGCTTTAGTCCAGGTGCATGAATAACACCCCTAAGGCATATGGAAGCTCATTTACATACAAAAATGCTATATGATTTCGCTTGATGCAAAGGCCTTCAAAATAGTTAATTTCAAGCGGAAGCACAGCATCATTATAGCGACGCCTCAATTTGATTGCAGCACGCCTCAACTCTCACAGGTCGGAAGCAGCAGATCCATTAGTTTTTGTATTGCGATTAGCTTCATGTGCAATGCTAGCATACCAAAGGAAGAGATAATGTATAAGACCCGTAACGTCAACTCATATCAGAAGTTGTTCTTGACAAGTCTTAGTAGATCATGATAGTCTACAGCAGCTAATGACATTGACGCCCTTCATGACACATGCATGCAGTTACTCTATACAACAACATAGTTCAATTACCTTGAATGTCGTGCCCTTGTCGCTTGAGGTTGATGGTCTGCTGCAAAGTTGTGATGAGGCCAAGTAGCCAATCTGTTGACAGTTGGTCATGGATGAATTACCAGCATCATTGAGACGAACGCCCAGACAACATGGTTCAGCGCGACAATTCTGGAAACATGTCGATGTCCGCATGACAGCCATTTCGTTTAGGATTCGGATGCATGACCAAGAATGCACGTGTTCGCTGATGTAAATCTCGTATGAAGAAGCCGCTGTAATAAATACAATGAACCCTTTTACTACATACGATAAACGGATCTTTGAGATCAGCATCTTGAAGCCAAACTCTCCTGTGTGAATGACATCGAGAGGTTCAGATCAATGAGAGCTTCCCATGATATTACAGGCTCATAGCTGATTCTAATTGAACCACCAGATGGTGCAGTAGATGCTTTCAGTGCAAATCATTTCCATCAGCGAACGCCTTTCAGATAGTGGGATTAATGACTTGTACAGTGCAGTACACAGCGTGCAATATTTCTAGTCGGTTTTTCTCCTCAGATGATATTTCATCGTAATTATGAATACATATCCAAATGTTTTTCTGAAAGCTATTTCAAACGACTGTTGATGTATTCTGCAAAATCGTCAACAGTTCGACTGGAAATGATTGATTTCATTATATATACATGTGGCTTATTATAGTTGCTTACACGCGAAATTCGGACGATAATTTATGTGTTCCCGCTAACAAGTGCGGATCGAGAAGTGCTCTTGGGTTGAATCCCATTTCAATAGATATCTGTAAGTTAAAAGGGGAATGCAATCGTTCTATAATTTTAATAGTGTGCAATAAATCAACCTTTGCATTTTGTGGTATCGCCCATTGCATGGAACTTGTTTTCTGTTGTTGAATGGATCCATGCGTTGGCAATTGGCATTGCGGCCATTATCGAACGTTTTAATAATTCTGATGCAAATGATTTATTCGCATCACGAGGAAACCATCAGCTGCTTGTATTTTGACGTCACATCGCACTGATTAGGGCAATAGCACTCTATCACTTTACAACTGACTAGCCTTGTGCAGGCCAGCTGCATCATTATAATTAGCTTGTGCTAGATTTCACTATCTGATGCCGTTATATATTGCTACCATTCGTTATCCGATATTAAAATTGGGAAACCTTTGGCATTCTTAAATGAAAATTAATTCCATGACAGAGCGCGTACGGTTGCGGACGTTTACTTTTCCAACCCACCGTTTGCTCTTTGTTTCGAGAACTAAATTATACGCTCAGATAGCTCTTGACGAGCTGCTTCCGATAATGATAAGCAGATGTTGCTAACGTAGTGAACAAATTTTCTGAGTTCGATTTCGTGCTTCAAGATTGCTGTCGTTTTCAAAAAATACCCCTACTTCGATTTTCAAGTAAGATGTTGAGTAGAAGGGCAGTTCAATGTTGCTGTGGTTGGACAATTATCATGGTCAATTTGCGCAACTTTATTTACTTTTTGAGGGGCGAAGCAAGTAATGGATTAGACTGAAAGCGCGAATAATCTGCGCTTTTTTCAATAAATAATCTGCGCTTGATTAAATGGGCTAACAGTCGATCTCATATATATTTAAATACATCACCGATTTTATGTTTTAATTGCCTGCGTCAAGCGGATCGTAATTAAATTATTTCTATTTCCTCGATCTTAGACACCAAGTTATAGAATGCTATACGTTCGGAAACCACGCGACAGGTATAACGTTTCATACGTCAATCTTGTCTTCGGGCCTAACAAACTACGAAGCTGAGTTGGTCCGTCCTCAACCAACGAAATATAACTTAATTAGAAACCGAAAATCGTACAATTATATAGCAAAACATTTTACATAATGGCACAACAACAATCAATATAAGGCTAACTAATAGACTAAATATCATTGATGGAAGTAGGGAACTATTTTTCTTTGTAGCGAAGTAGTTTTGACTATTTTTTTCCAAGTAGTATCTAGCGAGCTACTTTCTGATTTAGGGAAATCATTTTAGCTACTTTTTCCACATACATTTGCATTTGGATTTTGCAATTTCCGAGATGATAGCCCAGTGTTTCAAGAAACGGCTAGTTGAGTTGATTGCTTAGTTGACACTGCCCATTAGACTATATAATTAACTTTAAAGTAGCATGATATAGCCAGTGGTTGAAGCCTTGCTCAGCGAACAAGTCGTATATTTAGAGGAAAGCTAAAATTCTTGTCTCTGCCTGAATCTGGTAGGAAATGAAAATAGGCAGTATAGCGAAGCAGTTAGCTACTTTCTGGGAGATATATAGCGGGTAGTGGTAGCTAACTATTTCATTTCTCCTGTAGATATTTAGTTGTAACGAGCTACATTTTTAGAGAGTAGGACTGTAAGTGTTATAAATGTAGCAAACTACAGAAATAAATTAGTCAATTCAACACTGCTAAAGATAATTAAAACGTTTATAATGTTCACTTCGGCATCGGAAAGAGACTGAAACCTCGCTTACGTTGAATGTTCCATCATTCGTCGCAACACATCCGTACTCTTTCGATTAACAAAAGTTAGAAAATTAATTCTTTTCCATTTCATATTTAATCTCAGAGCTGCCTCAACGATTTGCCGTTTCTAATCGTAGTAACGCTTTCAGCAGGTGTTATTTTAAACTCAAGCCACATCATCGCTAACATAAGCGCGAGTTGCGAGTTGGGATGGAGGCGAGAATTCGCTTGGCCTGCCACACTCTCGCTATCTTTGATGACGATCGATCGCGCTTGTATTCCATCATAGACATTCGTCATGAAGGAGATCAATCATAGTCGCATTTTCCCTCCCCTCTTCCAGTCCTGTACACAGTCGGCAGCACATTCATTCAGTTTCCAAACAGGGTTCGGTTGTCAAGAAAGTTTTGATTGGAACAAGAAGCACAACCAACAGTGACCCAACAAGAGACAAAAGACGAAGCTGAGAATGACAAAACATCACGATCTATGCTTGTTGTTCGCGCAATTTAACCGCGCACTTGTTCTGCGCACTTTA
>OFHS01001375.1:9914-27939 GCA_900245855.1 Calvadosia cruxmelitensis
GGTCACGCCTGATGTCCCTCGCCCTTGATATGGCTTCACCTCTGTGGGTCCCTCACCAGCTTGACGTTTTCCGTCCATCACCGCGTGACATATACGATTACCAGGTAGCCAATCAGGGCATTACACAACGGCAGAATGATTTTGGACAGAACCTATCCGACGCACTCCGATGGATCTCCTCAATAGCGCTTGATAACTGGCATCAATTTGGTTTTGAAAAGCACTCGTTAGTCTCGACGTTTCACCGCTGTACAGTAGCACTGATTCGACACAACAGCTGAAGAGCCGAAAGAGGCGATCATAACGTGTAGCAGATCCAAGAATGATTGATCTTTGAAGAATACTGTATTAACAGTACTAAGAACACCTGCAATCGGCAGACAACTTAGCCTGGGTGAAGACGAAAACATTGTCGTCGATAACAAAGTCCTGCGCAGTTGTGCAAGTTTCCTCGTTGGTCAGGTACCACCGTTGGAGTATTTTCCTGAGAACTATAGCACCAAAAATATTGATCTGCATGCGTGCTAGACACTGACACATTCCTTATAAAATATCTCGCGAATGAGAGGATTGGAGAACCCACTTGAAAGTGGTTGTATAACATACAAATTAGAATACATCATCTTTTCGAGCTGTCAGATTATGAGATATTTCAAACACGTAACTTAATCACCTCCTTGGTCAGTCGTTTGATCGCAATAGACGCTTATCTGCTCTTGATTAGGTAGGAAGATGTGATAAACCCCGCTCTTAGGTCCAATCCATCTCTTCACATCCATGCAGTTCTTCCTCCCCTAAAATATCATCATCATCATCATCATCATCATCATTTAATCAGTTATCCAAACAAATACAATTTCTATTTTTCGTGGAGCTGAGTTCGCAGACTAATACATCATAGTAAAATGTATTTTGTTTACTTTTTTTGCTTTTTTTGTTGTTGCTTTTAATTACCTAAAGTGTTCTTTGATAATTGAGTTGAAACACATGTCATGCCTGTCTTTTATCCAAAGTGCAAATTGACTGTAAATCATAATTTTTGACCTTCAATAGGGTGAAATTAATTTCAGATGAACACATTCTTTTATGACCTTTTTATGTAAGATTAAGTACGAAAGATAAGAAATTTTATAGTATTTGTCAATTCGATCACCCTACCGGATAGGATATGTGCGTTGAATGGACTGCTTCCACCTGGTTGCCGTCTCCATGGCTCTTTTCCAGTTCCTGGCATCGAATACTTCCGTTTGCCAATCGAATCGCATTTGCTGATCGGCACGCAACATTGCCTGTGCAACGAAGACTACACGCTGTCAGATTTGCGACAAGCTCCTCTTTCAGAATCACACCGGCTGCCATTTCTCCTTTGGAAACTTCCAATATGCTGCCTGTCGTGACATTTTCCATTTGGCATTGCGATTTGACGGCAGTCAACAGCAGAGCATTCAGGACACTAATTCTGACGAGAAGGATCGGCAGCATCCGCCAACGAGCCATCATCATTAAAAGTGAGTAAACTAATCAGAACATCTGATGTGCTAGCTGTCACAGTATGCCTACCTCTAGACAGGTTGCTAGGGTGACGGCCATTAGGCTGATTGCACTCATAATGTATACACAATGCTTAATAATTGGCTTAAAATTAACGCAGCACTAAAAAAGCAGGCTTCAGCACTAAAAAAGCGGGCTTCAGCACTAAAAAAGCGGGCTTCAGCACTAAAAAATGTGAATGGCGCACTAAAATATATGCCTTCCGCACCTAAATATATGAAAGCAGCACAAGTAATGAACAGCACTTAATTCTAATACAGAGCACCTAAAAATTAATTCTCAGCACCAAAATAGAGGTTTTGCGCACTAAATCGTATGTTCCAGTGGTATTAATCTCCAACAATAAATTAGGCTGATTTAGCACCTAAAAAATGAAGTCCGCTCTATTTCTCTGATGCCGAGCACTTGATCATATTTTCCATTGCCATTGACATGGATTCCTAACAATAATTCTTTTGCCATTTTTCTCAGATCCTGGCTTCGTTTAACGTTATTCAACGCGACCTGTGCTGCAAAAGACGAGAATACTCGTCTTGGCATTTGTCTAACGAAATGCCCAACACTGGCTTCCAAAATCTGATGATTAGGACCATTTGAATTTCAACAAATCAGAATAGAATAATTAAATGTATACCTCAGGAGATGGGAAATATTATCAACCAGAAAGGACCGTTTAAGCCAGTGGCTGGAGCTCAATTAATTTCAACCAAACGGTTAGACTAGTCTAGCTTGAAATGTTTCCGCGCGCTCCCAGATCTTCCCTGCCCCCCTCCTCCTCGCAACAGGCACTTGCAACTCTGAATCGGACTCGTCCGACGAGTAAATCTCCAACAGTTCCGCCATCGTTCCTTCGTGGGTGAGAGTCTGAGAGAATGATTTTCCTTGTGCACGCATTTTATACTAACAAATTGCGCGCCAAATGAGTTTCCCGCAAAAGTTGGTGGCAGGCACATTTGACACGTCCGATGTGCGATAAGCGGTTTCCTTATCTTTGATGCTAGCAGAAAAGTGCTAGATTTCATTTATTTACTGTTCAGATAGAATTTCAAGTGCCTGCTCGATTAGAGGCGCTATTTCATATTTTCAGGTGCTGTAATCCTGTTACCAGACTGTGGTGTGAAATGATGCTGAATTCACATTATTCAAGTGCAGTGTTCATGATTTTTAGTGCTCATAATTTAGTGCGCTATTCCTCTATTTTAGTGCTGCTTTAATTTTAACTGTTAACGTTAATAATTGAATCAGCAATTAACACGAGAGTGAGATGCAATTATGAAATTCTCTTGAGCAATTAATGGCCGCAATCAGAATGCCCTCAGGAGCGAGTAAAACGTTTGTTCTATTAATAGAAGAATAATTTAGCGAAGAAAATAGTAGACTCAACGGGTAGTTAAATAATTAAATTGTTCACTAAGTGGCTCAGACAACCCGCACGTTCGTGCCCCACACAGTGCCTTGATCACTCTGGTCTCAGGATTAAATAGATTTAGTGTGCAATTAGTGTTTAACTTAAAAATATAATAATGCCACAGGGTCACGCTCAGAAATTATAATTTTGAAGTTTCACGCGATGCCCTTCTTCTTCATCTCTCCTTTCGCGTTGTTAACTCTATTTTGACTAAAGTGGCGACATACGACCACATCAACAGAGCCCTAGACTCATGTCTCGCCTGCAGGCTGGCAATGCTAATAATTATGATGGCGGTATGTCTTCCTTACCTAACCTTGAGTCCTTGATTACGTCCAACAAATGCAGGTGCTGTCTGCATGAAGGTCATTTAGCTGCAAGATTGCATTGCTATCTGCCATCTATCTAGATATGCTCTGAGTAAGCTAATCATTTGATAGCACTTTCGAGCGAACCCATGCACCTGGCGAGGTCATTCAATCTTCTCACCAAAAAGGTTCACCCTGTTCTATTTCAAAAACAACGTATCATTATAACTACATTTCCAGTATTTTGAATCTATCATACAATAAAATCGCAGTCACATTCTGCCTAACAAATTTAAATGCTAGAAATACAATATTACCTAACATTAAATCATTAATTAACATGTGATATTTACAAAATTAAAAATTTATTGCAAGTTTCCCCCAGCACTGAGGGTGCCAAGAATGCTTGTAGCATCATGTTCTATCAGCTCCCTAAAAAAAAGCTTTGAGTTACCGTAGCTTACCCGATTCCAGAATAAATGATGATGATGATGTAGGCTATGGTAGAACTCACTGCTCGGACTAGAATTGAGACCCAGCTAACGCAACACAGATATAAAGATGTTCTCCTTGAAGTGTAGAAAGTATAACTGACCCAGGTTTTCCGTGTAAACAGCATATATAAGACATTTTTTATGCTACGGGAATTTTTATTTTTTTAATATATCAAATTTATTTCCAGATTGTTTACATATTTTACTGGGATGATAATTAAAAGTTAATCATAAAAAGCATGCCTTCAAACTTCAATAAGATATTCAGTTATATTGAAATAGAAAAAGATCGTTTGCCATCTCATTACCGACCCTTAATCTGTCTCTCGTTTGCTTATACATGCTTCTTACAAATCAAATTGAGATTCAAAAATTGGTATTAATACACTTTTTCAAAAATTTCTAAGGCTCAATAAACATATTTTGCGAGTCATTTTAGGATCAAAATGTTCTTAACTCGTTTCGTATTTTCGTTGTGATCTTACAGTATAAAACTCAGCTCCTCTGAGTTATATGGTTGTTTCAGTATGGGTCAGAATGAAATACAGGTTGAATGAACTAATCAACGCACAGTTCCGTGTTGTCAGTGTCATCAGTCGGTAATTTTCAGATTCACCGTCAGATCAGATAATTTATTGAATCATGTGTAAAGATTTGTAGAAAATTTCATCATAATTATGTTATTTGTGTTTAATTTCACTTATTTATTTTAGATTAGTTACCATCCGCATGTTCGATTGAAATGTGTTTTAAAAACACCAATGTGTTTTGTCAGGGTGGTTGAACTCGTAAATAATTCCCCTACGTACCTCCAACGTTCATCCAAAAAGGCGTCTGTCTCCATGTGTGACAGTAGCGAATATGATATGCGATATACGTTTGGAATTCACTACCCTGCCAGCTCAAAAAACTGGAAATATTGCAAAATTCAAAGTTGATTTTAAACATGTTGCAAATAATGCACCATGACTTTCAAGATCTGTATTTCTGAATAAATAGAATATAAATTGGTATTTATATTATGTTTTTCTGCTCCACGAAAAAAAAATATATTGTAACTTGATGGATTTTTCAGAATAAAGTAACAAACACACGATGTCAGATCTGCTTGAATTTCACAGCCGCTGAAATAACCTCAGTGGTTGCCTCAAACGAATTTTGATGATAACATTATTTTATTGTACTAATAATTACCACTCGTCAGTGTGTTGATTTATATGTTTACATTTCTTCATCTAATATGCTTTAGAATAGCATAGTTCTCAAAACAAAACGCTTTACATACTTTTAAAAGGATTGATGAAGTAAACTATTGACTAGCAACAACGGGACAAATTTGGTTTCTGGGGGATGGCATCTTGTCAATAATCGTTGCCTCGCTAAACTAAAAAATATTTTCTATACAAGAATATTTTTCTTGTTTCAAGAATCAATTTTCTTGAAATTAAGTCTTGGTCGGTGGAAGAACAATAGCAATATTTATCTTTCACTTCGTAACTTATGGCTTAGAGCGTGGACAAGTATTTGTTTACTAGATTTTAGAATAATGTTCCTTGAAATGAGAAATTTTGTTCTTAAAATGAGAAAACTATTTTTTGCAGTGTATGCAGTGATAACGAAAGACGGTTAAGTAGCATGCGCAGTGGTTGGAGTAGCGCAAATCAAGTAGTTCGTTATTTGTAGTTTTTGCTATTTTGATTCGCTGCACGTTTCCTACTCACGGTCAATTGAAATGCGGCGCGCTGCTCAAAACACACTGCAAAACAAATGTTTCCATTCTAAGAAAACATTTCTCTTTTTAACGAATATAATACTTAAATCTAGTAAATAAATACTTGTCCACGCTGTAAGCCACAAATTACTAAACCAAGTATGAAGATTGCCGTTGTTCTTCCACCGACCAAGTCTTATTTCAAGAAAATTTATACTTGAAACAAGAAAAAACATTCTTGCCTAGAAAATATATTTTCAGTGCAGGGATAGCTTATGTAGTCATGTAACACCAGTGGTCACATAAATAGGCTGCCACTAGCAAATATTCCATTGGAATGCATATGCTGTCTCTTAAATGGCGTGCAAGGCTGTAAGAACGAGACAGAGGCAAAGAAAAACAGCAAATGGTAGAAACCAACCGACTTGACAAAGGGTAAAACTCAAACTGTCTTGATACTCAAACAGTAATACATACGAAGTAAACTAAAAACAATACACATGTAAAATAAGTTGTATGTGCATCCTCTCATCTGGTTGTCCATTGTAAAAAGGAGAACCAATCACAGTCAAGCGACATTCCATCCCATCGTCAAATGCCAAAGCGTGCAGCTCTCTTCTCTTTCTTAGACTGAATAAGACACATATGAACAACAATAGCATCAGCAATGAGTCAATAACATTACCAGGGACTCTTAAGTGAGAGATTTAACCAATAACAGATAGCAAGAGCATTTCTCATACCGCCACCACAGCCTCTTCTGTTACGGCGCCAAAGCGCTCTTTTCGCTTTGAAACGTTTTCTTGAGTCGAAATCTAGACGACAAAACAACGCCAGATTTCCAATCAAAAGAAACATTGGATAAGAACAAAGATGCATCTGAATCATAATTATACCAGCTTTCATTATTCCACGTTGTGGGATACAAAACGCATCAAAGAAGAGATGAAGCAGGTCCGCACCTGACCAAGAGTGATAGCTGGACGGATATGTAAACAGTTCTTAAAGACAACTTTCACTAACAATAGAAATCTCACTTCAACTTAAACAACTTAAACAGATAAAACGCATTCATGTTACTCTTTAATTCTTCATCGTCATCACAGCTACGGCTCAACAGGTTCATGCAACCTATCAAGCATGCATCAGACTATTTTCACAAGCACAAAATATTACCCCGAAGGAAACGAACCCTGTTACAATTAAAATAGCTGGACTTGTGGGAGGCATAACGTCCAGAGACAATCGATCACAGCTAAAGGCAATCGAACACATCTTAGCATAACCAGTTTCTTGATTATTTTCCCGTGCTTGTCAAGATCAACATCGTTAACTCAATCGCAACGACATCACCTTTCTATAATGGAAACAAATGTAAATTGTAGCCTAGATAGTGGTCATGAATTTTATAACTATCAATCTCCACAAGTATCACCCCTGAAGATCTCTAATTATGTTTCCATAACGCTTCATATTCTAGTTTTTCTCTTCTGAATGAATGAATGAATGAATGAATGTCAATATATTTAACGAGGGTAGCCCAATAAGCCAATGGCTTGTCTCCCTTGGGGCCCTCAACAATTAAAACCACAGACGACAACCAATAATATGTGTTGGCTGGCCTGGGAGTCGAACCCGGTACGCCTGACTGACAGCCACACGTACTAGCCTCTAGACAACACCGACCACATCTAATCAATGGACCAAGCACAGTCCCAATGCATTATGGGATACAACTGTTATTAGGCACGTGGCTTTGAGCTGAAATTTACCATTTTGACAGCCAAGAATAATCCTTGAAATTGAAAATCATTGACAAGAGTACGGCTGATTGCGTTTCAAACAAAGCATTTTCCTGGCGTCTTCACCCGTGGCAGAGGTCAACACATTTGTATACCGACATGCAGTGGGACTGCGCATGGCGGATTCCTAATATTTGCAATCATGTAAAAAGTATGTCAGGGTAATATTGATTCAGCCATAGCGCCATACTGTTTGTGTACAAGGGTCAGGAAAATATATGAATAATGACGACGATGATGATAATGACGACGAGGTGTTGTATGTGCTATGAATACGAGGTAGCCTCCCTTCCATGTCTGTCTCGCTATGACATATGTCTAATGTAAGTGCGTAGTAATATTGATCCAGAGGTGCAATTACTGTCGTCATAACATGTTGTGTATTTTTCTGACATTATTTATCCTATAGTTGAGAAACCTATATCTTCTTAGTGTCTCTTTATTTGATTATGTTATATGAACATAACGTGAGGGTTATTATGTGAAAGCACTTAAGTGTCACAAATACCTTGTCCATGACGGGCGAGACAACTCCAAACCTTTCAGCCCGCTTTTTGATCTTGCTAAGCTCCCCACTCTATGGAAAAACAACACATCTTTTAGTAATACAATTCAATACAGCAACAACAACCATGCGAGGGTCGTGCAATTGCGTCAGTTGTATCTGACTGTGACTTTGTAAAGTCTATTAATTTCTCAATAATTTTAATCGGGAAAGACAATGGTTTTCTGCCCAAGAGAACAGACTTCAATCCATTCACTAGTTAGATGACCATTCAGGGAGTGGATAACAGTACATTCGACAACCCTTCTGCTATTGATATACCATATGTGATAACAGTGAGTATATTTAGTATTAATACAGCAACTATCAATGGCTTTCGAATTTCTATGGATATTAGAATACCAGGTTATATCTTTCCATATAACAAATAAATCCATCATTTCCTTCACTCCTATTTCTGATACCTTTCCAACATTAGGCAGAACATGCCTTTCACAGGCAACCGGTTAGTCATTTTAGTTGATTAGCTGATACCAGTAAACCGGGACTAACGCAAAATTTTTTGAACGAAATGTGTCAAGCTGTATGTGAATTCTTAAAATGGCACTGTGGCATCCAGGACTGGATTTACAATCGTGACTTAGAATGAGACATTTGAGTAATAATGTGCATTCGATTGGCAAAGCAGTGCATTCCTTCGGGGAAGTTATCAGCTATTTTTCTAATTCAGAACGATGGGCGCTTCTTCATTTTTATCCATTCATCACAAATGCCAAGCGGCCTAAAGTCACTAAGTTACAGGTCCAAAACCACAACTTTTACACTCTTTGGAACTGTGAATCTATGTTTCAAACGTTCTGTGTATTTTAATGTCAACACGACAAATAGATGTTTACTTAATCACCTCTGGGGGGCAGTTTTCTATTTGGGATTCTTTTTGTCTTTTGAAACTTAATTTTATGTTTAAGAGCCTGCCATGCAGTTATCAAAGAAAACTAAGTGGTCGCAGCTCAGTGTTGATTCTAGTACAACGGAGACGCAGACAATTGTTCTTCCAACAGATATCATCCACATCTGAATTCAAGATGCAATTTGCTTTGCGAACGCATATTTCATAAAAAAAAACACAAACATGTGCCAGCTTACCAATAGGGCAGTGTCACCAATTTTGACGTTAGTTTTGGTTTCCAAGCCAAACCTAACAAATGAAGAATGAAATAGCGTACATCTACCTGACAATTATAAGAGATTGCTGATATATGAATGTTTATCACTAAATCTGATTAATTGGTTTCCATTCCATTCAATATTTAATTTAGATTAAAGATTGATTCAGAAACCACCTATATTTCCAATGTACCAGTAGATAATCAACGCATCAATAAACCATCATGCAAGTAATCGACGCTGCTGTAAAATTTCATTGCAGGTAGAGCACTTATACTGCAATTGTAATGTAGGACAACCCCATGAGCCTCCTTGCCATGAATTAAATTACATCAACACTAGCTGGTCCAAGCTGCTAATGCAGTTGCGTCCAGCGTCATTGCTTCGGGTTTGGGTGGATGTTAGTTAGTCCAATTCAAAGCTAGGTTCTCCATTTTGACCCATAAAGTATTATCTCCTACCAGAACATAGTAAAATCAACTTTAAGAACATTATAAATCAAAGCAAAATGACTCCTATTGTTCCTATAAGGAAACTGTTTCATTATAAAAAATCGACTTTTTAACAAACATCAACCTTTCTGATCGAATCTTCTTCTTATCGTCTGTATTGGTTGTGCAGCCAAACCGCTTTGCCCTGTTCATTCTTTTCTATAAAACAATGGTTGAAAGTGATTCAGTAAAAGTGATCAAAGCACAGCTTGACGTTCTCACAATAACTAGCAGCTCATACGATATGAATTACCAAGTGACAATTGCACAAATGGAGACTATGAATTGTCTGTAAATTCTCATAAAAACAGCACGTCTTCTCACATTCACAGAAACAAAGCTTTTTTCACTTTTGATGTCAAAAGAAACACAATTGCATTGAATGTTAAACTGCAAATTGACAATTTGGCAAACAAGAAAGAATCACAATAATAACAATAGCTACAAACAATACCCACGAACAAAAATGCAAAGCATTTAAGAAGACAAAGAAATAGAAAGCAGGGGAAGTCTGGGGCTACAAAATCAAGACGATTAATTTTCAATTATTAAAAAATTCATTTCCAGCTAACTAGTGAATTCCCAAAACATCAAATGTTTGCTTCCTTGCAACCTGGTCTTAGACATGCATTAATGTACATAATTGAATTTGTTCTAGCTTGCTTAAAAGTCAGTTATTTGCGCAGACGCAACCATGGGTGTCACAGCAGACAAATATTTTTGGAATTTGCCGCCAGAGAACTAAATTCAATTAGTTCAAGGAATGGAGTTTCTGCAAATTAAAGTTGGATGTCTTACTTGCTCTGCTGTCAAAGGTTGTGTTGGTGAGACTGCTTCATGTGGTGCATCCTTGTCACTAATGACAACAAATAATATTCCACAAACTACATTAAAAACAAGCAAAAATGGTCTCTTTGATTATAAACAGTTTCAAAGTTCAAATTCAGAGACAATGCAATGTAATTAAAGCTGATCAAAATTGGGTAAAATGATGTTCTTCTGAATAGTTTGAAGCTCAAAAAAGGCAAGATGATTTTTCAGGACTAATTTGCATACTTACTTACTTGATCACTTACTTTCTTACTTTAATACTTAACTATCTGTCTTTCCATTATTGCTTATTTATCGCTAGCTTCGTTTGCTGCAGCATCGTGAGTCAGCTGTTAGGGCTTCTATTTTTCAGTTAACTAGACAAATGTCAGTGTAAAAAAATCACTTACAAGTGCCATGCAGAACAGAATGATAATGACATTTTGATGAATGTAAAACTGCAGACAAACCTAAATAAGAGCTTCAAAAGTACTTAAACTGTGTATATAAATTCAAGAATCAAAGTCCAAGCAATAAAAAGAAAGCTAAGTCATTATGATCATACTTCAATTCGATTATATAAATAAGATAGATGTTCATCAAAGTCGAATTGACTCGCTAACCCATCGGAACATAATGAAGGCTCAATGTTGAAACCAAGAAACCAAGCAAAAGTAGGGCAATTTAAAGTTGTTAAAAACTGTGGTGATATCTGACATTGCTATGCATAGGCTAGCTTACCTTTCAATCGTTGGCTTATTCCCTGGACCGCTCGCAGAACCAGTGGTCGAGAGGTCAAGTGCGTCAAGGTCATGGGTGTCATCATGTGTGGCCTATAAAGAAATTTATGCAAATGATGTCCAGTTCATGAAAGTATAGCAGCAAATGCATTCACAAGATAACGGATATTCTCAGGAACTTTGCTTGATTTAAGAAATGTAAGAAAAGCACATCGCTAAAAGTATCAACATTGCTGAGGGCACAATTACAATTGGTGTAAAGTATTTGCAGTAAGTGAGTCACGTCTAACAGCTTTGTTTGCAACCTTTGCGGCTGAAGTAAGAATTCCCGGCACTACAATAATACAGTGAAACATGTCTATAAAGGTCACCTTTAGGACCTGAGAAAATGACCTTTATAGACAGATGGCCTTTCTATCCAGGTTGATTTCTATAGTAAGTGTCATTTTGAGGTTATGAAGAATGGCCTTTATACACAGGTGGCTGCTCTATAGAGGTGGCCGCTAATACAGGTTTGACTGTAGAACAAAGGTCAAAGTCATGTTAAGAACGACTTTTATGGCTTTTGCATTGGAAAGTGGTACACTGCCGATATTGCAATCGGATATCATAATTCTTGGTCAATCAGATTACAAGATTGCCAAGTGTTGGCATGTCAGACATGTAAAACACAATTTGCTGGCAATTGATATTATGACTTGAAACAAGGCAAAACCTTGTCGGCTCTTGTAGCTTTTTCCTTACCCATATAAGTGGGAATGTCAATTGAAAATAGTGATGAGACAATTGTTCTGAAAATAATCGGCCGCACCGATTAACGGCTTCCTTTTGAAACAATCGGCCATCGGCCGATTAGTTCAAGCAATCGGCAAATTAATTAATTGACAACTTGGTCTTGGTGGAAACACAAAGTGGTCTTTGCGCCTTTCCGCACAGTTCGCAGCAGCTCCCTTCCACGTCCGATTGCGTCCGATGACATCTTTTGTTTGTCCAGAACCAATCAGCAGTCAGCACTAATCCTATTGTACTGAGATCGGTGTGTTGCTATTTAAACCGTCATCTGGAAGATCGATCCGAGTAGTTGACGAGGCGAGTTGAGATTGCTGCGATTTTGCATGATTATGGCGACTGCGACGAGATCTGGCGTGTGGGTTTATTTCGAAGTGATGACAGAAAACGCGTCAAAAGCGATCTGTCTTGTCTGTAAACAAAATGGAGTTCGCTTCTGCATGTCACGAGGAGGAAAACAAAGCCGTCACTTCACCACGACGAACCTTAAGAACCATCTTCGTTCAAAGCACTTAAAACAGTTTCAAGACATGACTGCTGCCGACAAAGAGGAGAAGGATTGCCGTGAGAAACGAAGAGCAGAAGAAGACACTACAACAGGAGGAATACGGAAGAAGTGGAAAAGCCAGATTTCTCTTGAGGATAGCTTCAACGCTCGCACAGCATGGGACATCAACAGCGGCCAAGCAAAAAGTGTCACGCGTCTCATCGGCGAAATGATGGTGCTCGACAACCAGCCCTTCAGCATTGTCGAGGATGTTGGTTTCCTTCATCTTTTGAAGCATGTGGCGCCACGTTATTCTCCCCCGAGCAGGCACCTGTTCAGCGACAAGATCATCCCTGGCCTCGTCGAGAAAGCAGAAGCAGCTGTTTCCAAATTGCTTGACAGCGTTGAACATATCTCGTTAACTTCAGATATCTGGACCTGTCGCCATACCAATAATAGCCAGCTTAATATCGCATTGGATTGATGCTCAATGTTCAAGGCAATCGTTTGTGTTGAAGGCCAGCCATTTTCCTGGGAGCCACACTGGCGAAATGATCGCCGAGAAATTCGACGATATGTTGATGAAATGGGAAATCAACAAGGAACGTTGTCACCTGTTCCTGACCGACAATGCCTCGAACATCTGCAATGGGGTTGAGTTCATCGATGTTGGACATTCTGGCTGCTTCATCCACACAATTCAGCTGGTAATTAATGATGCAATATTTAGCCAAAGAAGCGTGATCGACATGCTTGGTAAAGCGAGGAAAATCGTCGGCCACTTCCATCATTCTTCACTGGCGTGCAATCGACTAAGGGAACTGCAGCTGGACATCGGCCTCCCAACGAACAAGTTGATTCAGGATGTATCAACCCAGGTGAGCTTCCCCTATTTAATGTTGTTCTTGGAATTTGAACTGTGGTTAGTCTTCGTGCTGCTTGCAAATTGCAATTGTAGTGGCTGACGCGCGGTCTGTGTGAACTCAATGTCGTCATTTTATAGTCACGTGATAGTAAGAATATGTAGCTGTGTCATCCTGTAATTATCCTCTTTCCCGTCTGTACTTCGTCGTAACAACAACTCTGTCTGTCATCTTAGCGTTTATCTTCGTCTTTTCGTCCTCCACACAATCACCGCATTGTGCCTGTACCATTATGTTTACCTTTGCAACGAATTTCGTGTTTGTTTGTTTGTTTTGCTTGTGCGTTGTTGGTGTGATGATCATTGCTGAAGTCTTATTGTGTTTTCTGCTGTCCTCCTTCAGATGGAATTCAACCTACTACATGCTTGTTCGCCTGGTCGAGATGAAGAGAGCTGTCGTTGTTTATTCCACAGAGAAGAACATCCCGATTCTTGCCGTCAACGAATGGGAGTTGGCTGATAAGCTGATCTGTGTACTCAAGCCGTTTGAGGAACTGACGAAGTTAACAAGCGCCAACAACTCGCTCATTTCTGAAGTCTTGCCTGCTGTGTCCGTCCTGCTCAAATTCTTTCAGAAAGACGATGGGCCAAAGAGCAGCGGCTTAAACACGATGAGAGCAGAGCTGACATCGTCATTGGAGCGGCGATTTATGGAGCAATTGAAGGAAGACAAGTTTGTCGTTGCGACCGCAGTGGACCCACGCTTCAATGCCAAATTTGCTGGCGAGGATACTCGTTCGCTCCTCCTTCAGGCAGTCAAAGACATGGGTTTAGCTCCAGAGGAAGCACCTGTCGACGTACAAGCGCCGAACACGTCAGCAACCACCACGGCTGCCATTGCACACGACGACCTGTGGGCCTGCTATGATGAGATTGCCGTTTCATCTGGAGAATCACGTGCCAGCCACACCGACGTCGAAGTTGAGGTCTCGACTTTCTTGGCCCCTCCTCTCCAGCCGCGGACGTCATCTCCTCTTGACTGGTGGTCGAAGAACAGGGTTTGTTACCCAAACGTCTTTAGGGTCGCCGTGAAATACTTGTCAGCGCCCAGCTCGAGTGTCAACTCGGAGCGGCTGTTCAGCGAGGCAGGGATCATTGTGACGGACAAAAGACACAGGTTGGCCGTCCACAAGACCGATAATGTGCTATTCTTGCACCACAACTTGCCACGTTTGTATTTGCTTAACTATTAATGTAAACGTTGTGAAAATGTGACGTGTATACTAAATTACTAACTTGACTGCTTGATTGAGAATAGACATTGGACGCATTCTGAGTTGTTCTTGTCTCCTTGTTGATCTTGCTCTGTTTGAGGTCAATAACAATCGGCCTGCGCCGATTAATCTGCCGATTACCTTGTCTAATCGGCACCTAAATAATCGGTTCTACTAATCGGTAAATTTTGCGATCGTCTCATCACTAATTGAAAAAACTGTAGTGACGTTAGGCAGTAAAGGCCATCAATGCATTAGCATGATTTGATTCGCTGAAGAACCCATACTGTGGCTAGTTATCATTTCCTAGCTAACTAAAACAACAGCTGCTATTGAAGAATGGAAAATGTATGATGGTCATTCGTATTGCCATAAAAGTTGCTAAATTTTAGATCATCAACTGCAACCAACACACTCAATCTATCATACACTGATGTTGATGCTGTACAAATCCTAGTAGCGGTGCAGTGGCGCACATAAGCCTTCTTTGGTTCGTAGGAAATAAAGCTATTTTATTGTCACATTTTGCGAGAGAGAGCCAGAAGCTTAGCATATCCACTGCGAAAACAGACTTGCTGTTCCTTGTGCAAACTGCTTCAGGCCACTCTGCACATAACCTATTGAAAGAGAACAATAGATTGGTGGCAACAGCACTTCTGAGAAGTTGGCAAATATCCAACTGCTAATTTCTCTTCTGCAAGCTCAAATTTGTTTTCAGAGTCAGTTCTTGTTTATTCAAACCATATTTCAAATCGCAACTTTAGTTGATTTCTCATTTGTGAATTTGAAGAGCTCTTCTAAGAGTGTATGAAAGGAGCTATGGTGATCTGGTGAAGAGTGGATGCCTTATTGCAAATGGAGTTTGATCTTTCGGAAATATTTCTTACTTTGCAAAATTGTGATTTGTCATTTGTTACTTTTCCAAGTAACTGTAATAATCGTTGTTACACTTCTCTGAAAAGTAATCGTAATTGTATACTTTTCTTGGAAGTAATTGTAATTTGCTACCTTTTCAAAGGTAGGTTGACACGCCAGAACGTTTGCTTTTTACAAAAAAAACTTGACCACAGCATTCCTGATTAATCAAGATTACGGTAATTCTTCTCCACCCATCGTAATCCCATTCTCATCTCATGTCATCAATCACATCAACGTCCTACAACATTTTGTTTAAAGCTAAGCTTGCCTCTAATTCAGATCGTTCATCATCGCCTTCTCCAATGATTTCTTCTTCAATATCTTCATCAAGAGCATCGTGATCAAATTCTGTTTCTTTCTTACCTACAACAACAAAAAATAATTTGTAGGAAAAGGAAGGATATGACTCAAAGTATTAAAAATAATCATGATGTTTGCAGTAGGCCCACTCATAATTTGATAAAGCAATTTACAGTAGCCTAAACAATACATAATGAACGTAGGTGCTTTAAATAGTATTTAGACGCACCAAACATGTAAGGAACAGGTGCTCTCATTTCCAGTCAGGGCCTGGTATATTTTTGCCTTCCAATAGCTCCTGACATTTCAGTAAATCTTTGGAAGATTGTCTGTAGTAAGTATTTTTTGGTTGCGCTTCAAGGAATTTTCTCCTGTTGTGCGTTTTCATTTGGCTGGAAATTTGAACAGCACATAAATTATTCTGCGATGGCGAAAAAAATTCAATAACTGGATTGCATCCTATCTACAAGGAAGTTTGCCAACATGCAAGAGGCAACAACAGAACAGTTTACAACAAACAATTTTAGGCTCTTTGACTTGACATTAGATAATAACAACAATTAGGTGGCAAAAGCATTCTATCTGCTAAGAATGAACATTGTAAATTACTGTAGTGCTACAATTTGCGTTGGACGCAGCGACAAAGAAGCAATGTATTGAAACGGATTTGCATTGAACTCAACACAGCAGAGGGCGAACTACAACTGACAGTCTGTAACCTTCACTCGGAGTTACATGCATAAAAGTGTTTACGTCACAAAACTGGGAATACAACAAAGAACAGGAAGAAAAGCCGAACAAGCACAGGAACAGATCAAACACTGCACAGGAACACTTTCAGGCTAGAAAACAATGTTCCTCGTTCAATGCCATCCCACAAAAGGACACAGACCTAACATTTCACTACATTACTAACTAAGGATGAGCATGTTGTGGCCGTGTAGCACAGTCTCGTTCTCACACTCCCGCCTCACTATAAATGCCTCTTTCACATGAGGAACATTGTCAGTGACTTGAATGATTGAGCAAGACACACATATATGTGTCGCTTCTCTGAGTCTGAAGTAGTAGCAAACCACTGACCAGCGAGGAAACCAGGATTATCATAAGCATTTGGTGTGTGGTGGCAAGAATCTGAATAGATGAGTTTACTCAGAGCAGAAATACCGTTACCGAAGTATGGTGATAAGCAACATCCTCTGTCCCTCACAAAATATATCACAATTTCAATAAAGTTTACAGATCATTCATAGAGAAAAATGATTGTTGAACTAACTGCATGGGAAACCTGGGATACATGAAGGTAGCATAGAAAGGCAACTTGCCGTAGCGCTATGCTGATGATTCAACTTATGCTACGATTTAAGATGCATTGTTATTTCCGGTTTTGAATTTTACGTTAATCACAGCAAACGTTGCAAATTACTTGGGAAAGTGAAATTGCTTTCTCTGCTGTGAGAATGTAAGTCATTTGAATTTGTCCATAGCCTGTTCATTAAGAACAACACCTGCTCTATCACAGGCGCCAAGGTTACGCCTTTCTACAAGGGCAACAAGCAAGTCATACTGCAAAATTTCAGCATTTCTATGAAAACAATTCTATTCTTTTACAGACAGGCCAAGACCACCATCCACTTGTCCGTCAAAGTAACTTTGCTTCAAAGTACAACATTGGTAAAAATAATGCATGGAGACATTTGGCAGTGAACAATCCGATGTTTTTGTAAAATTTCAGAAAATAAATTGGAAAATGCTATGAAAGGAGCAAAGAAAATAAGTGACACTAAAAATCTAAGTCTACTACATTGACCACAAACTCGTAAATGTGGTAAAAACCCTCTAAGACCATTCCCATTTCCAAGAAACCCCCTTGCACCCTGAATGGAAAACCTGCAAATAATTATGGGGCGCCATAGCGGACAACAGTCTGTTTTCATTATATCGGGTGTAAAAGCGAGGTGACGGTTTTATATGGTCTAAATCAGGCCCTATAATTGACGCGATGAGAGCGCGTCACTTTATATGGTCTAAAGCAGACCATAAATTTTGCGAGCTTGCGGCACATCGCCCTTTTTATAGGGTCTAAATCAGACCGCATAAATAATGGAAGTGATTGTGTGTTTTTATCGTCTAAATTGGACCATATAATTGAACATGGATTGTAGTTTTAAGCGTGCGATCGCACGCGCACGCCTCCACGCACGCCTGGCTTTGACTTGGCGTGCGGTCGGTCGCACGCCTGCAACACAGCTTTATTTATTTATTTTTATTATAATTTTTCTCTGGAATTGTCTCTCTGATATGTCTTGGCTGCACAATTGATTGCATTTTGAAACGCTTGCAAATCTTGAGAACCCCGCAGCAGTTTCATCGCGTTTCTGTTTGTTTACATCAGTCTTACGGCTTTT
>OFHS01001376.1:0-28411 GCA_900245855.1 Calvadosia cruxmelitensis
TGTTTAGCCGCACGGGTAGTGACTGGTCACAACAAGCCTATGTCAAAGCCAGCAATACGGGTACGGAAGATTTCTTTGGTGGTAGTGTGGCTTTAAGCGCGGATGGCAACACCCTGGCGGTTGGCGCTTCTGGGGAAGACAGTCAGGGTACTGGCATTAATCCAGACACTCAAAGCGATAATAGTGTTTTTGGCTCAGGCGCGGTGTACCTTTATTAGACAGGCATCGAGGCTGTCGATTAATGGCTTATTTTCTGATCATTCATTCCTACAGAGAAGAAAATAAGCAAGCTCCAATCGCTGGAGTCGAATGCTCAAAAATATCGTTCAGCCAGCAAAACAAATAGAAATTTGTTCTGGGTAAACGAGAGACGCGGTTATCCAGAACATCTAGAAGCAATCAACAGATCTAATAAGAAATAATTAGGTATCAAATAGTACGAATCTATTATTCAACCAAGTAAAACTAGAAGAAACTGTCATGAAAAAATTATCCATCTCAATGTATTTTTATGCGACTCAGCAAACTATCCGAAGTCTCACTGCTGAGAGAACCTTCTTTTTTGGCTGACGCAGACATCTCACCCCATATCCTATCCTCTTCAACGCTATCTTTTTGGATACGCTCCATAAGGGTATCCAACACATAATCTTTCAAGGTCTTTCCTTGAGCAATAGCCTGGATCTTTAACTCATCACGGAAATCAGGAGAAACATCTATGGTCAATCTGGCTGCTGTTTTCTTAGACATAACAATACTGGTAAGTGAAATAAATGATACAGAAAGAAGTGAATGTGGGTTTTGTCAAATTCTGCCCCATTTTTCACAAAAAAACCTCCTGCTAATTAGGCGAAAAATTCTATTTGTATACATGAAGCAGTCAAAGCAGCCACAATTTCCTTTGCATAAAACACATGAGCAGTGAAGTTCTAACCATACGAATCCCCTCGGAGTTGAAATCCCAGGAACCATTAGGAAAAAACCTGAACCATTCTAAGTCTTTTTAAGCTGAACAGGCCATTAACCAGTACATGGAGGCCAACGCTTGGCAGATAGCAGAACTCACTCAAGCAGAGGAAGAAATAAAGCAAGGCAAGTTCGTAGGCAATGATGAAGTCAACCAGTATCTTGATACTTAGACGAGCAAGAACAAATCATCCAAGCAAAACTAAATATGTATGGCAGACTTCAGAGAACTTTAAAAAACCCCTTTGCGTGAAATATGGTCAAACGAGATACATAATTTCACGCCTTGGTTGGCAGATAATATTGAAGTTATCGGTTTATGGTCGTCAATTGTAAGTAGCCAATTACCGACATGTCCTGCGGGAGTGGCTACCGAAAGCAAACCGATATTCGGAAAATTAGACATGTAATATTTATAGGAATTAATCTTTTCTTGATAAATGCTTCTCGTGCACTGTTGGCATAGAAATTCCCCTGTGAGTGAGCAATAATCAACAACCGCTTACAGCTTTAATTTTCCGATTTATAGTGAGCGATATGGCTTTGCAAATCTACATCTACAACATAATTGATAGAATAAATGGATTGAACGGTGAATTTCATGGCATCCTGAAACCAGTCTGGTGCGATTCCCAAACCGCTCAACCAACGGTAAAACAGAGACCATTCCTCTGATTGTCTTTTCCTGAAGATTTCCAAAAGTTGATAATACCAATCTTCGTTTTTGTTGTAGGAAATATCGCAATTCAGCGTGTAGCCTTGGGATTGGAGGGTAGGTTGGGTTTTAGAGATTAATGCACTTAAAGAGTCTTTGGCTCTTCATCATCATTGGACATGCCGTTGCTGAAATATATTGCCAGCTTCCTCTTGGAAACTGAACAGTTGTCGGCAAGCACATTTGCTGTTAATAAAACCGATAGAAAAATTAGAATTAACTTTTTCATAACACCTCCTAATTTTCTAATTGATCGAGATCAAAGCTGCATTGATTTTTCCATTCTTCCATTAGTGGAACGCTGAAAGTCATACCCCCTAAATATGAGTCTGCTTTTATGTATGCCCTGATGCGTTCTTCCGTGTTAAGTAATTCGGCTTTTAGTTTTTTATGCCTCATGCGTGCCGTTTCAGGATCAATGTACCAAGAACATGATCTCGTTTTATCCCTTTTCTCAACTGCTTCCAAAACCTTGTCTTTGTCATCTGCGTTAAGCAGGAACTCCTAATCGGCTTTTGCTTTGTCGGTCAAAACCCGTCTTGTTTTTTCGGAGTCCTGATATTCAATGGCAATGTAACGCTGAATGTCATCACGCACACCATCATTGTCCGAATCAATACCCTCAAACACTCAATTTCCCCGCTTCTCCAGGATCGGGTGGCAGACCTGTTGGCATTGTCAATATATTTCCAGAATTATTTGAACCCCTATTTTCGTCACAAACGGAAAGAAATAGCACAACGATCAAAAAAATATCCGAGTCAAAAGTACCCGTTCCTCTTGAGTTATTTTTCGAGCTTCATGAACAGATACGGTGGGGTATTTTCCAAGAGCCATTTCTTGGTGCTTACCAGCGAACTTATAGCGTAACCGCCACAGTTTGGAATGGTTCTGTTTTACGAGGAGGAATAAGCCGTTGACATCAGCCTTCTTGACCTAACTTTTGTCCGTTGGGCAGGAAATACTTTTGATGTTTTGTGCCGTGAGAGCCATTGTTTACCTTGCTTTGAGCGTTTAGGGTGGGGTACCAACTCGTTTGAAACCCCAAATTACGATATTGTATAAAATGAGACCCCACTTTATACCCCTTGTAAAACGCAACTCACTGACACAAATTGAAACGCCTTGAATAGGCTTTAGACACAAAAAAGCCCGCAAATCAAGGACTTGCGGGCTTTTTTGAAACGAGATGGAATCTCGTGAACAGGCTGTCTGATGATTACATCATGCCGCCCATTCCTCCCATACCGCCCATTCCTCCCATACCGCCACCTGGAGGCATAGCAGGAGCAGAATCTTTTTCAGACGGTTTATCACACAAAGCCACTTCAGTTGTCAACAAAAGACCTGAAATAGAAGCCGCGTTTTGCAAAGCATTACGGGTTACTTTAGTCGGATCAATGATGCCATTAGAAACCATGTCAACATACTTTTCACTGTAAGCGTCGAAACCGTTGTTGCCACCAGAACCCCTAACTTCATTGACTACAACGGCACCTTCAAGGCCTGCATTTGCAACGATTTGTCGCAAAGGCTCTTCAACCGCTTTACTGATAATTTGAGCACCGATGCTTTGATCACCACTAAGGCTTTTTACTTTTTCATCAATAGCACTTTGGATGCGAAGCAGAGCTACACCTCCGCCAGCAACTATACCTTCTTCAACAGCTGCCCGAGTTGCGTTCAAAGCATCTTCTACACGAGCTTTTTTCTCTTTCATTTCAACTTCAGTAGCTGCGCCAACGTTAATAATAGCAACGCCACCTACGAGCTTCGCTCGACGTTCTTCCAATTTTTCGCGATCGTAATCAGAAGTTGTTTGCTCGATTTGAGCTCCAATTTCTCCAACACGAGCTTTAATACGATCCGCCGTTCCAGCACCGTCAACGATTACCGTATTGTCTTTATCAATAGTAATGCTCTTCGCGGTTCCTAATTGAGCCAGCGTTAAATCTTCAGGCTTCATGCCACGATCTTCAGACACTACTTCACCACCAGTTAAGAGAGCTAAATCTTCCAACATAGCTTTTCTTCGATCACCAAATCCAGGGGCTTTAACCGCACAACAGTTTAAAGTTCCTCGAATTTTATTGACGACCAATGTAGCTAAAGCTTCACCATCTATGTCTTCGGCGATAATTAAGAACGAACGTCCTTCTTTCGCGACATGCTCAAGAATAGGAAGAATATCTTTCATGTTGCTGATCTTCTTTTCGCACAAAATAATGTATGGATCTTTCAATTGAACTTCCATGCGATCAGAATCCGTGACAAAATACGGAGAAAGATATCCACGATCAAACTGCATCCCTTCAACGACTTCCAAAGTAGTTTCCAAGCCTTTGGCTTCTTCTACCGTAATAACGCCATCTTTGCCAACCTTATCCATAGCTTCAGCAATAATGCCACCAATCTCTGGGTCATTGTTAGCAGAAATAGTGCCGACCTGAGCGATCTCTTTGTTATCACTAACCGTTTTAGAATTATCTTTTAATTTGGCAATACCAGCAGCTACAGCCGCTTCAATGCCTCTTTTAAGATCCATTGGATTCGCCCCAGCGGCAACATTTTTTACCCCTTCTTTAAAAATAGCCTGAGCTAAGACCGTTGCCGTAGTTGTTCCGTCGCCAGCAGAATCAGAAGTCTTGCTCGCTACTTCGCGAACCATTTGAGCTCCCATATTCTCTAACTTGTCTTCCAATTCAATTTCCTTGGCCACAGTAACTCCGTCCTTTGTCACCAAAGGAGCTCCGAAGGATTTTTCTATAACCACATTTCTCCCTTTCGGTCCGAGAGTAACCTTAACCGCATTGGCCAGATGATTTACACCTGCCAACAAACCTTGACGTGCCGCAGCACCAAAAATAATTTCTTTAGCCATTTTTCCTTTTAACAAATGAAAATATCAGTTATGAGAATGAATTTAACAGAATGTAACGAATTTAGGGTTATACTATTCCCAAGATATCGTCTTCCTTCATCATCAGGTATTCCTCTTCGTCGATTTTGATTTCAGTTCCAGAATATTTTCCAAATAAAATCGCGTCTCCAACTTTAACCTCAAGAGGTATAACCGTTCCGTCTTCTTTTTTCTTTCCGTTACCTACAGCGACTATTTCTCCTTCCTGTGGCTTTTCTTTAGCTGAATCAGGAATAATAATTCCGCTGGCAGTTTTTGTTGCCGCATCTTTGCGTTTTACGATAACGCGATCATGTAATGGTCGTATCATTATATTTTTTCCTTAATTTGAAATAGGTTAATTAACACCATCCGGCGAATTAAGCCGGCAACTTGAAAAAACAAAATTATTAGCGCTCGCTTTTGCCGAGTGCTAAACTAACCCTGATTGTAGCTGGCGACTGGAAAAAATCAACCCTATTTTTTCAAAAAAAATTAAAATATTTCAGTATCTCATCATAAACAAGAGTGCTGTTGTGCAACAGTATTATTTATTAAGAGAACAAGAGAAGACACGACCTCTTTTTTGTGTTATCTAACGCCTCATTAGACATCTACAATCTCGCTTATAATTCATTCTGGCTCTTATGACAAAACTTAAAAAACTCTACGCCCGAAGAACTCAAAACATTCACCCTTATACCCCAGTAGAACCCCCACAAGAAACGGCTCGTCGCCTCAATTTATCAGAACGGGAAATTATCAAACTTGATGCGAACGAAAATCCCTATGGTTTTTTTAAACAAAATTTAGAAAAAAACCTACACCCTGAACGCTGGCATATTTACCCAGACCCAGCTCAGAGGAATATCCGTGCTTTAATTGCTAATTATGTGGGTTGTTCTCCTGAAAATATAGTCGCAGGGTGCGGAGCAGACGAAATGATTGATCTCACTTTTCGAGCTTTCTTAAATCCAGGTGACGAAGTGCTAACTTTTACCCCAACTTTTTCATACTATGAGCATGTAACTCTCCTTAACGACGGGAAATATATACCCATCCCTCGCAATAATCTCTATAAGATAGAAACCACAGCTCTAGCAACGATTAATTTTTCAAAAATCAAAATCGCCCTTCTTACGTCTCCAAACAATCCCACAGGGAATCTTGCTCAAGAAGACACACTTCGATTTCTGCTCTCTCAAGATATCATAGTGATGGTCGATGAAGCTTATTATGAATTTTCCAGAAAAAGTTATGCCCCTCTCATTTCCAATCATGAGAACCTAATTGTATTACGCACTTTTTCAAAATGCTTCGGCATGGCGGGATTACGCCTTGGTTATGGCATAATGAATGAATATGTAGCACAAACCATGATGTCGATTAAACCACCGTATAGTGTTAGCCAGGTGGCCGAAGACATCTTGGAATCAGCCTTGGGACAGAAACAATATTTTTTAGATCAAGTAAAAGAAATTAACCAAACCAAAGAATGGTTTTTCAAACAAATAGTAGCTTTGCCCGACATTCAAGCTTACCCATCGGAATCAAATTTTGTTTTATTACGGTTTCAAATTGTCGATGTCGATTATTTGTGGAAATCTTTTGAGATTCTAGGTATTTTGGTTCGGCGCTATGCTTCTGTAGATTTGAAGGATTGCCTTCGCATTTCTATAGGAACTCGAGAACAAATGGAAAAATTTTTGACGCATTTGCGTCGATTAATCGCCAATTTCTGAGGAATTTGCCTTTTGAAGTAAGCCCAAAACCTTCCGTGAAAGGATTCAATGGGAACCTTTCCCCGAGTTACCCTCTTTTTTACAAAGAAATGCAAGAAATAGAAGATATTCTCAGCCCTATTCAACACCAAATGGATCGCCTCGACGAAGTTATCTTTGAAAATTTGAAGTCTCCAGTCCCTCTTTTGGAAGAAGCAGGGCAATACATTATTCGTTCAGGTGGGAAAAAACTCCGACCAGCTTTACTCTTTCTCGCCGCTGGAATGTGTGGAAAAGGAGATCCAGAAAAATTATGCCAAGCGGCTTCGGCTATTGAATATATTCACACCGCAACCCTGTTACATGATGACGTGCTCGACGGTGCCCAATTACGCCGCCATAAAAAAACAGTCAATTTTATTTGGGGAAATGAAGCCGCGGTATTAGTTGGAGATTATCTTTTTTCTTCAGCCCTCAACACCCTTTCAAAATTTGGTGATATAACGATCCCAGAAACCATTTCAAATACCACGACTTTAATGGCAGAAGGAGAGATCCTCCAGTTGACGCGTTCTTACGAAACAGGCGATGAAGCAGATTATATGAAGATCATTAGCCTCAAAACAGCGAATTTGATTGGAGCCGCCATGAAAATTGGTGGAATCCTAGGAGGGGGCTCCCAAAAAATGCAGAATGCGTTGTACGAATATGGCATGCAAGTAGGAATAGCTTTTCAGATCATCGACGACGTTTTGGATTGTTCAAGCAAATATTTAGATACTGGGAAAAAAAAAGGAGTTGACATCAAAGAAAGAAAAATTACACTGCCCCTTATTTACCTTTTAAACAATTCACCCCTTGTAGAACAAGAGAAAGTACGTTCAATTTTAAGACAAAACATAGTTTCCGACCAAGACGTAATACTTATCTTTGAATTAATGGAACAATTCGAAATTTTATCGCTTTGTATTCAACAAGCTGAGCATTTTTTATCAGAAGCAAAGAAGAACCTTATCTTTTTTCCTAATAATCAATTTTCTCATTCCCTTGAACTCGTAACCGATTACATCACTAGGCGTGATAAGTAAGTCAGAATTATAAAATAAATGTGTTCATTTAGTTCATCTATTTTAACTTACTTATTACTTATTCCATTTATCTTTCACCACCTCCTACGAGAGATACTTTTAGACACTAACAAGCCTTGAACTAGATGATTAAGCAAGAATACTTTTACCAGTACTTAGAATATTCAAACGATATCGTAATTATTACCGATCAAGGCGGAAAAATACTTCACGGAAACAAGGCTGCTCAAAATTTATTTCCCTTGACTGAAAAAAAATCTCACTACTTACAAGACTTCATACACGATCTTTCTGATAAAGGCCCAGCTTTTTTGGAACAATGTATATCTGGGCATGCACAAGAAATGACCTTTTATCCCGCCAACTATGATACTTTAGGCGGATACGTGCGCATTGAACCTATTATAGACCCCACTCACAACACACAAATCACCGCTTTTGCCTGTATTATCTTTCTTGGTTCCATCAATGATAGAGAACAAAATCAAGAAAAATCACTCTCCGCGGAGAAAATATTGGCCGATATGGCTTTAGGTATCGAAGAACCCTTTGCACACATAGATAACCTAATCAATAAGCACTTGGAGTCACCTCTAAAAACCAGAGACAGTGAGAAATTTACGAGAGCGTTGATTGAATCTAAAGATAATTTGCGTAGCACCCTTGAAAAAATGTTCACGCAAACGAAGAACAGCCTTAATTTACAATATATCCCAGGCGGATATAATCTAGAACAATTACTGAGGCATTTAAAAGAAATACAGCCTTGTTTTTTTAAATCAATCGAACCAAAACATAATTTTAGCAATTTTTCGGCCATTAATATTTCTGAAAAATGTTTGACCTGTCTCGATCAAATCATGAGTCGAATCGAGAAAAACCATCCTACTTATCGCTCCGAGGAATTCCTTGTGACGGTTGATCCGAGTCGCACACTACTGACCTTTGAACTCACTTATAATACCGCTACCCCTAGCAAAAAAAACAATAACGTTCAATGTTATCCAGAACCCGATCTCTTGTTTATCTCTGGTACCGTTGAATTGCTCAAAGGACAAATAAAGTCTGCACACAAAGACGAAAAACTTAAATTCAAACTACTTCTACCCTGTTTTGTAAACCAACAAAATATTCCGCCACTTACTATCCTGTTGATTATGGAACAACCTCGGATAAGAGCGGACATCCAAAAATTTATTGAGCGACAAAACTTTCATTGCCATCTTATCAGTGCCTCCGATCCGATTTCGGTAGAACGAATCATGGCTTCTTTGAATTATCATATTATTATTATTGACCCAATTTTTAAGGAAACCAACCTTCCACAAGATTCTGAAAAACTCTTACAAAAATGGACCATTCGAGCCCACCGTAAAAAAGCCTTGGTCTTATCGATCAGTCCAGTTTGGAATAAAATCGGCAAGGAAAACCGTATTTTTGAGTTCCACGTCGACGACTATTTGAGGACTCCGTTTCAAGAAGAAGATCTACACTTTAAAATTCACAAAATTATTCACCAATGCCACAAACTGAACAACCTTTCCGACGACATTAATACAGCTCGCAAAGGAGCTATAACCGATAGTCTCACAAAGCTTTTTAACCGCGGCTATTACGATCAATATATACGTCGAGTCTTTGAGAAATCATTGTTTGCCAATGAGCCCTTTGCTATCATTATGTGCGACATAGACGATTTTAAACACTATAATGACACGAACGGACACTTGTTCGGAGACAAAGTGCTCCGCCAAATTGCACGCGTGCTCGAAAAAGGATTACATACCAAAGACTTTCTGGCTCGTTACGGCGGCGAAGAGTTTGTTATTGTTCTTACTGGAGTCAATAAAAATATAGCAAAAAAAATTGCCGAGAAATTGCGCTACGAGGTGGAAAAGAACATTTTCCCAAAACAAGCCAAGCAACCAGGGGGTAACCTCACTGCGAGTTTCGGCATAGGTGTCTATCCAGAAAACGGCAATAATTATCGAGAACTATTTGAATATACGGATCGTTGTTTATACCACGCCAAAAAATCTGGGCGAAATCAAGTCAGTGCATAACTCAATTAAATTAAAAACCATGAAACCTTATTATTCCTTACCTGCTAGCGGCAGACAATTCTTGTTTCTCTTTATTGTTTCTTTAAGCATGCTCGTTAGTGCTTGTTCTTCTCAAACTCCTCCAGTGCCACAAGAAGCAAAGCCACCTGAAACTATTCCAGTTACGACTAATATCAATGAACTGCTCGTTCTTGATACTTTCCCCAAAGAAAGCTTAATTGAAGCGATTAGGAGCTCACATAATTTTTTCAAAAAACAGCCCGGGAAGAGCCATAAATATGGTTCATTTAGCTATACTTCAGAAGAAGTCGTCGAATCTTTGTTGCTTTTTGAAGAAATTCTGAATGATTATGACGATAGCCCACTTTTCGTTCAGAAAATTCGTGAAAACTTTCATATCTTAAAATCTCCTGGTAACAAAGATGGACGGGTTTTGTTCACTGGATACTACGAACCGATAATTTCCGTCCGTTCAAAACCAGATCAAGATTTCAATATCCCAGCTTATGCCAAACCTTCGGATCATCGCTATTTGCCTCTTAAGGTCTTTCGTGATGAGCTCAAAGAACACTCCATAGTTTATCGCATAGATGGCGAAAAAATTCGCCCTTATTTTTCACGCCAAGAAATCATGGCAGACAACAAATTGAAAGGAAGAGCAAAAATACTGGCATGGTTGCAAAGTCCAATCGATCTATTTTTTTTACAAATTCAAGGTTCAGGAACTGTGCGTTTCGAAACAGGGGAAGAAATTCGCCTCGGCTATGGTGGCTCCAATGGCAGACCCTATGCCAGCATCGGAAAATTACTGGTGAAAGAAGGAAAGATCCCCAAAAAAGAAGTTTCTATGCAGAGTATACGGAAATACTTAAAGGAAAATCCTGACCGTGTTTCCGAAATTCTTTACCACAATCAAAGTTATACATTTTTCCAAAAACAATCCTCTGAAAAAGGCCCCCTAGGGAGTATTAGCGTCCCTTTGACAGGAGGACGCTCATTAGCTACCGATTACCGCCTTTTTCCCAAAGGCGGTTTAGCCTTCATAGCGGCAACCGTACCCAATTGTGATGAACAAGGTTTTTGCTCCGGACAAAAAAAGATCTATCGCTTTGTTGTAAATCAAGATACAGGAGGAGCCATACGAGGTTACGATCGAGCCGATCTTTTCTGGGGACGTGGCCCCCAAGCTAAAGCCTCGGCGGGGAAAATGAACTATTTCGGAGATCTTTACTTTATCATCGCTAAAAAAAACAAACTCCCCTCAAACATGCCTCAAAGTTAAATTAAATCTATTCATAAAAATTGTTTCTTGCTGCAAAAGGAATGTTTTATCAAGGCCTTCAAACCTTGATAAAAGTAAAAAATTGAATATTTTAGGCCAATCTAGGTGTCGGCATGAACGCTTCAAATCGAGAAGTGTCGATTTCATAAAAACGAAATTATTCATCAAAAACCTCATGAGCAATCATTCAACCCATCACGGGCCATGTCAAGGATCATGCCTCTGCGGGGCAATAGAAGTTTCTGCCGAATTTTCTACACCTGCCCATGCTTGTCACTGCACAATGTGCCGCAAGCATAACGGTGCAACGTTTCATAGTTTACACGGCACCAATTTTACCGTGCATAAGGGGAACGAATTTTTGGCAAAATACGCCTCTTCAAAATGGGCTCATCGCGGCTTTTGCACGCAATGTGGTTCGAGCATTTTCTACAGCACCAACGATGAAGCCCTTCGTGGGGTATCTTTGGGTATTCTGAAAAACCCAAAACCCCCACTGGCGAAACATATATACGTAGATTGTGCCGAATTACGCCCCGATTTAACGCCCGATATTTGGGATGACCTGCCACAAATGGAAGCAAAAGAATTTTTACGCTCCATCGGATTAGAACAGCTATACGATCACCATCTACCCGCCACTGCTCAGCCCGATACCACCGAACATTACGGTGGGTGCAGTTGCGGTGGGGTGACATTCAAAACTACCCTGTTGCCCGATGCCCCGATCATTTGCCATTGCGGACAGTGTCAAAAACAAACCAGCAGTTTCTTTCGATCCGCTGCGATTGATCTGGCACATTTTTTCCTTATCAAGCAGGATACGCTAAAATGGTACCGTGCTTCAACCAAGGCACGCCGAGGTTTCTGCCAAAACTGCGGTAGCTTGCTTTTCTGGCAACCTTTGGAGTTCCGCGAGCGAGAATACATGTCTATTTTAAGCGGCTCCTTCGATGCCCGCATACCGCAAATACCCGCCCAGCATATTTTTGTCGAAGATGCTGAGAACACCCCTTTTTTTGATGAGAGGTGTTAAGCCTTATTTCTAGAGCGGAAGATTTTGAGGTTGTAATCGTTTTGGTAGGTTTGATCATCGTATATTTTGAAAAATAATACACCTCAAAAAACAATACTCATGTTTTGATGCCCGCGAGGCGTTTTTCCCAGTTCCAAGCTTGCTGAACGATAACCTCTAGGTTTGTGTAACGAGGTTTCCAGCCCAGAATTTTTACCGCTTTTTCTGGATTTGCTATGAGTATTGTTGGATCTCCTGTTCTTTTTGATCCAGTTTCGATCACCAAGTTGCGTTTATCTTTCGCGACTACTTTTTTCATCACATCAATAACTTGTTGAACGGAAAAACCTCTCGAACTTCCTAAATTAAAGGCTAAGGATCCTTTTTGTTCGCCAGATAAAATACCATTTAAGGCTAAAATATGGGCGGAGCACAAATCGTTCACATGAATATAATCTCTAACACAGGTGCCGTCTTCCGTAGGATAATCACGGCCAAAAACAAGTACAGATTTTCGTCTTCCAGAAGCGGTTTGCAAGAACAAAGGAATCAAATGCGTCTCAGGATCGTGATTTTCTCCTAATTCGCCTTCTGGGTCGGCTCCGCAAGCGTTAAAATACCGCAAACAAATAGAATTTAATCCATAAGCTTGAAAATAATCGTGTAGAATTTGCTCGAGCATTTGTTTGCTTGATCCATAGACATTAATCGGTTTTTGCGGATGAGTCTCATCGATTGGAATATATTCAGGTTCTCCAAAAATTGATGCCGTAGAAGAAAATATGAAGCTTTTGATTTCATGTCGGATCATCACATCGAGGAGATTGATCGTATTGAAAACATTATTACGATAATATATTGAGGGGAATTGCATTGATTCTTGAACGAGACTTTTTGCAGCAAAATGCATGACACCATCGAAGTGGTTACAGTGAAATAAACCTTCCAAGAGCTCAACATCTGCTAGGTCTCCTTTGATAAAATCACCGTATTTTACAGCTTTTTGAAAACCAGTCGATAAATTATCCAAAACAACCACTTCATGGCCTGATTGAGCAAGCATTTTCACCATATGTGAACCAATATAACCAGCTCCTCCAACAATTAATATTTTCATGTCAAAAATGATTCGGTCTATACATTGAAATCGTTGTTCAAAATATTTTAAAGGAGAGATGGTAAACAGGCATTTCTCCATCCGTTAAAAGTAAAGCCTTGTCTTTTTTTATTTTCAAAATAGATTTTTATTGAGTTGCTTTTGCCTCTGAATAACGAATTATTCAAATTTTTTTATTGCAGAAAACCCAGAGTGGGTCATCTTTTTATAAATTTAAATACTTTTTTAACGTCTTATGGAATATTTTGTATTATTGCAAAGTTTGTTAGCAGAACTGGGCTAGCGAGTGGAGTTGGTCGATTTATAAACTCATGTAACGACTCTTCGAAAAAATGAAGGAAAGCTTATCGGAAGTATAGAGGTTTCTTTAAATACTCGCCTAGTAAAGTGGGCTCTCTGCTGCAATCATCAGCTTTGTCATATCAAAAAATTATAGAGGAAAGTATTATTTTAAATAATAATACAAAGTTGTCCCTCAGACTTGTAAATACATCATTATATTGAACATAAACCCAAAATTTGATGGCGTCTTAACCAGTTTATTCGGACTAAGACAAAACATTGGTACACCTCGTAAAGTCTCCTAAGCTGCTTCTCATGTTTGAGTTATTCAATTCTATGGTTCGCATATCTTCTTTTCCGATAAAATGTTGTTCTTCGGTCAAATCAGCAATCGAAATACCGTCGCACTTCCACAACTCCATCAACACAATAAATTGTGACAGATTAAATTATATGGAAACAGCAACGGCCGATATATTTTTACTTTGTTCATGAGATGCTGAACCAAGGACAAAGTGCAATAGTTTATCTCGTTGAACTACTACTAAAAAACACCATCTAAAAATAATTGAGTTACTGCACTCATTTTTTTAATTATTACGAATTATAACTATCCCGTTGCATAATTATTCGCAGAAAGTATAGTATAAATACGAACAATTACTGCCATCTTTTAAACAAAAGGAAAAAATAATGGATGACTTATGGCTAGGGAGTTTAAAAACAGACAACCCTTAAGCAGAATTTGAACTTGCAATAAAAATGGCACGAATGGGGGTTAAATACACACAACCTTCGGCCGAAATAAGAAGTGAATTACGGCCAATTTATGAAAAAAATGCGGAAAATTTAATCATGTCGTCATAGGTAATCGCTCTTAATTTTCAAACTGTTGCGGCGGCCAATAACTATTGGAACGATTAGGTTTAAAACAAAAAGCGACCGCTTGAGCAGGTAAATGTTAACTGGCCGTTTTTATTTCGACAAAATGCTGTAGGACAAAGTACATCGTTTTCAACGAGTTCTAAGCTATTTAGAGAAAGTTCATCATTATAGCTGGAATTAGTTATGCCGCCTTGAAAGGCGAGACCAAGAACAAACCCCTTCCTTCCCAAAACATAGCCTCAAGCCCAAACGCCTGATTGGAGCGTCGTGCTTGGTTAAACTCTTTCATACGGTTAAAAACGTTGCCCTCCTAATTGATCATACACATCCAGAAGATCGACGAGGATCCAGTTTTCTCGGATTAGGCCTTCTTCGCAACGCCAAAAATCAAGGGTTTTCATGGTAATCGCTTGATTTACGGGCGGAATTCCCAACCAATTGTCGTGTGAGACGATCATTTTCAGGCCAGGCCAGGCCGTGAAACCGACATAATTTCCATCGGTAAAAAGATTGGTGTTTTATGCGATGACCGCACGATCTGGTATGGCATTGAAGAAAGAAGTTTGGTGCCAATGGTCAAACCCAGTAATACCACGGGCAGTTCCTATGCCTGAAGGGCCGTACCAGTTACAATTCGGGTGCCAATATTTATCCAACTCCATACCTTTTTTAACCCCGCTTTCGGAGAAAAGCATATTTTCAATAAGCCCTAAGTTTTTTAGAGAAAGTTTTTCATTCCGAGCATTAGTTATGCCGTCTTGAGTGGCAGTGGCAGGTCCAGGAACATGCCATTCCTTTCCAAGGCTTGGGTTCATTGGCCAAACGCCAGATTGGAGCATCAACTCTGGTATATCCCAAAGCGCTTGCATTTCTACTATGAGTCGCTCAACAATCCGGAAAAATTCATGAAATCTGAGGGAAACCTGTTGCTCTGTCGCTGGTATATCGAGCAAAGGTCGCATAAAAATTCCCGTATAATATCCACAGCAACCAACCCAATAATCTTCAGAAGAGGATTCCTCGCCAATGATGATTGTGTCTCGTCTCTCTATATCAGGTAAGACTTCTTGCAAATCTGAGAAAATTTTTTCCTGTAATTCCGCAAATGAGACTGTTCCAAAGGGATGGCATAGAAAAATTTTAGCCTTTGGATCACAAGTGTATTCTAAGGCTTCTTGAAGCGTACAAGGGAAAAATCATAAAGGACTTGGCGAAGAGGGTGCACTATAGCCTTATTTTGAGCGTGGACATTTGTATGCCGCATGGGCTTGCTTCCTAAAGACTAAATCTTCTTAATGATTCGTTTCCCCAATGGATCGTATTTTTTGTAATAAATCGGTGCTCACACTCACTCCTTTTTGAATACTTTGAGAACGAGCTACGCTTCTTTTTGATCCAGGGATTCTCGCTCCAGGCTGTTTGACAATCGAATTTTGCAAATCTGTGAGTTGGGATGAAAAAGTTTCTGCCCCTCCAAAAAATTGTGGGCTTAATGCCATGAAGAATTGTCCTGTTTGAGGAGGGCCTCCAATGGTCCCGGAAAAAGGGCTGGCCTCTTTGCCTAAAAAACCTCCAGCTAAAACGGCCGCCAGTACCTCGGTGAGGAGGCCAAACCCAAAGCCTTTTTGTCCTCCTGCTGGTGCCATACTACCTTTTAGAGCAAGAGCTGGATCCTCAGTTTCTTGCCCTTCGGCGTCAAAAGCCCAGCCAAAAGGAATATTTTTTTTGCGGGAAGCGTGAAGCATAATTTCACTTTTAGCCACTACACTCGCTGATTGATCTATTACAAAGGCGGCTCCTCCTTTTCCATCGGGAACTGCCAGAGAAAAGGGATTAGTGCCGATAACAGGTACGGTTCCACCGATTGGGGCAATAGATGCTGGGGCGTTGGTAAATCCTAAACCAATTAAACCGTCTTGAGCGAGACGTTCCGCGTGGTATCCCAAAACTCCGCAATTATAAGAGCGGCTAATCGATAACGCCGCACAGCCTGATTTTTTGGCGGCAGGAACCAAAGATTCAAAGCCTAAATCAATAGCAGGATGGGCAAATCCGCAGTCGGCATCAATCGCAAAAGAGTTTTCGCTTTGTTTAATCAATTGAGGGATGGCCGTCGGCGAGACTTTTCCGCATTGAAGATGCTCACAATAAATAGGGACATAACGCAAACCATGACTGGCAACACCGTCTCGTTCGGCCGCCATAATAGATTTTGCCATACTGCGAGCACTTTTTTCTTCAGAGCCAGAACGACAAAGAGCGACAAAGGTGGTTTTTTCTATTTCCGCTAAAGAAAGTTGAGTTAATGACATAAATTATGTTTTTTAGTAGTTGGTGATAGAAGAAGAATTTAAGTTTTTTGGTATGTCCGATATTCTTGACTCTCCGCAGTAAATATTTAAAGAATCTTGCCGGATGAAGCCAAGTAAAGTTATGTCGTAATCTTCTGCCATTTCAACCGCTAAGGATGATGGTGCTCCGATTCCGCCGAGCATAACTCCCCCTGCCATGTAAGCTTTTTGTATCAATTCAAATCCGATTCGTCCGCTAAGAAATATGAAATAATCTCGGAGTGGTAATAGATCGTTTAGCAGGGCAAACCCAATAATTTTGTCAAGAGAGTTATGCCGTCCTATATCTTCAAAAATTACTATTTTTTGTAAATTTTTATCAATAAGCATAGAAGCGTGGAGTCCTCCAGTTTCTTCAAAGATCGCTTGAGCTTCGCGCAACATTTTCGGAAAACGGGAAATTTCGGAAAATGAAAAAAGAGGTCTCGGATTTTGGGATAAAAAAGGGCTTTTGCTCTTTAACGTATCAATGCTTGTCTTTCCACAAATCCCGCAGGATGAAGACGAGAGAAAACTCCGAGATATTTTTTCGATGGAAAATTCAGCTTCTGGTCTTAAAGCGGCACAAATATTATTTAATGACTTTGCGGAATACCGTATACGTTTTTCGTGTCGGATTTGTTCAAGATGCTCTTTTTTCTGAATGATGCCTTCTGTGAATAAAAAACCAGCCGTTAAAAATTCGTCATCCCCTGGTGTACGCATGGTGACGATTAGATCGACAAGTTCCTCTGGTGGAAAACGAAGGCGGATTTGCAGTGGTTCTTCAATCGCTAATACATCTCTAGTTTGCCGTAAATTTCCGTCTCGTATTTTTAAAATAGAAAGGCTTTCGAAATGTTTATTCATAAATCTAACGCCAGAGGTTGAGTGATACACAAGTTCCTTTTTTTATCTCCTGAAAATCAGGAGGCAGAATAAATGAGGCGTTGCTTTTTGTTAACGCATAAATATTGGCGGCTCCTTGTCTGGGTGTGAGATGAAACATGGGATTACCTTGGTCATAATAGACTTGAGCGGTGAATATTTCAGCTCGTTGTTTGCTCCCGCGTATGTCTTCACAGGATATCGCTTGAATCGTTGTACTAGGTTGCTGTCCCCCCATTTTTTGAAAAACTGGAAAAATAAGGTGGCGAAACAATAAAAAAGCGGCGGCGGGGTTTCCTGGCAAGCCAAAGACGGGAACGCTTTTTTGACCAGATTTCCAAACGCCAAAAAACATGGGTTTTCCAGGTTTCACGTTAATTTTTTGAAAAAGCGTTTGCACCCCCAATGATTCTAAACACGGTTTAACATAATCTCGCTCTCCTACAGAAACTCCGCCGCTGAGAATAAGAATATCCGTTAATTGCAGGGTTTGTTCTATATTCTGGCGTAAAACTTCAAATGAATCTTCGACAAAGCTTTGACTCAAAATCGAGGCTCCGCATTCTTGAGCCAAAGCAGCGAGCATATAGCTGTTGGAATCATAAATTTGATTGTTGTTTAACTGTTTTCCAGGAGCAATCAATTCTGTGCCCGTTGAAATAATTCCAGTTTGAATTGTTCGAGTAACAGGAACTTCGTGTTTCCCTAAAGAAGCCAATAGTGCCACCTGTTCTGAGCCGAGTCGAGTTCCTGCTTCAAGAAGAATTTCCCTAGGTTTAAAGTGTTCTCCCGCTAAACGTATATTTTGACCACACCGAAAGGGTTGGCCGATCAGAGCGATTCCGTCTTTTTCTTGGAAACATTCTTTGGGAATTACGGTGTCAGCTTCTGTTGGAATTTTAGCTCCGGTAGCAATTTTTTGGCAGGTTTGAGGTTTCAGTCGGAAATTTTCCGTATTTCCTGCGGCGATCAGAGGTTTTATTTCTAAAATACAAGGATCTCTCGATGTTGCTTTTTGTAAATCAGAGGAACGCGCAGCAATTCCGTCCATGGCAGAATGATCGAAGATGGGCGAGAAAGAATCAGCTCGCACGCTTTCGGCAAGCTTTTTTCCTAAACTCTGTTCGAGATTTGATAATTCAGGCGGTAAAGGAAAGGTGTTCTCTCGAATAAGCGTTTGGGCCTGTATGAGCTCGATCATAGACGGTCAGAAGAGTTGCCGCATGGGGAAAATGCCAAAGAAATACGAAATATTATTCGTCAATACTGTAGTTTATCAAACCTGAAAAATAACCTTAGGTTTTTACGGAAGAAAAATCGAGATAAGAGTTTTTATTTTTAAAATTAAATGGTTTATTGTGGATATTGTTTGCTAATATTTCAAATACATGGAAAGTTTTCATCCTCTCAAATGATTCTTTTTGATACAAGAAAGCAAGAGAGGCTTTTTAAAAATTTAAATAACACTTCTTTCTCCTCTCGTTATGTTTTCTGGGCCTCATAAACGCTTTGCCGATTTCCACTTACATTCTACCTGTTCTGATGGAGACTTATCTCCAGAAGAGCTGGTCAAAGAGGTTCGTCGCCAAGGCATCGCCTTTATGTCATTAACTGATCATGACACGATTGCTGGTCTTGGAGAAGCGGCTAAAAATGCTCATAAATTCGGGATTCATTTTTTGTCAGGTGTTGAAATTAGTGCCGCCCTTGAATCCACTGGAACTTTACATATACTTGGCTATGGTTTTGAACCGCAAAATGAAATCTTACTTTCGGAATTGGAGCGAACTCGCAATGCTCGAAATTCCCGTAATACACAAATAATTGAAAGTCTCAGGAAATTAGGATTGGAAATAACTTCACAAGAAGTTTGGGAAGAGGCAGGAGCAGACAATGCTTCTTTAGGCAGGCCCCACATTGCACATACACTTCAAAAAAAAGGTTACGTTAAAGATATTCAAGAAGCCTTTAAAATTTATTTAAGTGAAGAAGGGAAAGCCTACCTCCCGAAGGAAATTTATACGGCAGAGGAAGCTATTCATTTGATTAAACAAGCAAAGGGAAAAGCCTTTGTCGCTCATCCTCTCACCTTGCGCTACAACCTAGAAGAATTGGAAGACTATCTTTCCTCTTTAAAAGAAAAAGGTTTAGATGGAATTGAAGTTTATCACTCTCAACACGGTTCATCAACTATTCGTAATTTTTTAAATATTGCCCACAAACTCGACTTAATGATTTCAGGCGGATCAGATTTCCATACAAAAATAAATGAAAAACTACCTGGGTACTACGGAGCCAATAAAAGAATCAAAAGAGAAAACCTTTCCAACTGGTTTTTTTTATCTGCCATGGAAAATATGTAATATATCAGCAATATGCATGATTTACTGTAGGTCGCTGCTCAAGTAGCTTTACCAAATGCTAGAAAAAGCTTTAGTTTTGAACCCATAAAATTTTTAGGATTTGATCCTGTAAGGTAAAGGATCTGGTTTGATTTTTATGTTTTTGGTTCTCTCTGAAATTTCACTCTCATTTTACGGATATATTATATGTTTGTTAGTGCTTTAGAAATTTTCAAAATTGGAATTGGCCCTTCAAGCTCCCATACTATCGGCCCAATGATCGCCGCTCATGATTTTCGCAATCGTATGCTCGATTTTGTCAAAAAACATAGAGGAATGACGGACCTTCGCGCACAATGCGTTTTAAGAGGTTCATTAGCCTTTACTGGTAAGGGGCATTCAACAGATACAGCGGTTATCTTAGGGCTCCATGGTTATTTACCCGTAAAACTCACCTCAGCAGATATTCCCACTTTATTGCAAGAAGTTTCCGCTAAACCGGTACTCTCCCTAGGAGAAGATACCAAGGTTTTTTTTGATGCCGCAGTGGATGTAGTTTTTGACTATGGGGAAGCTTTGCCTGAGCATCCAAACGGAATGATTTTAACGCTCAAATCTCCTGAGGGAAAGGTTCTTTTGACCGAAACTTATTTTTCTATCGGCGGAGGATTTATAAAAACTTTGTTGGAAATGAACGTCAAAGAAACAGCCACTCAAGCGGTTAATGATTCTCGTCCTTATAAATTTCTTTCCGCAAAAGTAATGATCCAGCTGGCTGAAAAAGACAGTGTCCAGATTCACCAAATGCAAAAAGCGAATGAATGCGCTTTCAAGAGTGATAAAGAACTGAACGCAGGATTGGATGCTATTTGGCAAGCCATGAAAAAATGTGTCGAAAATGGTTTGCAAGCCGAAGGCATTCTTCCTGGCAAATTACGAGTGAAACGCAGAGCCAAAGAACTGTATAAAAAACTTGAAAATACAACTCATCATTCTGTTTTACTGAATGAACAGCTCTGTGCCTATGCGATGTCTGTTAATGAAGAAAACGCTGCTGGTCATATGGTCGTGACAGCTCCGACGAATGGAGCAGCTGGAGTTGTGCCAGCCGTTTTATACTATATGTATAAACATGAAAACGCTGATGCCCGAGCCATACGCCGTTTTTTACTGACGGCCTCGGCTATCTGCGGTTTAATAAAATACCGGAGTTCCATTTCTGGAGCTGAGGTCGGTTGCCAAGGGGAAGTTGGTTCGGCCTCGGCCATAGCCGCGGCAGGTTTATGCGAATTTCATGGAGGGAGTCCTCGCCAAATTGAGAATGCGGCAGAAATCGCATTAGAGCATCATTTAGGTATGACCTGCGATCCAGTGGCAGGTTTAGTTCAGATTCCTTGCATTGAAAGAAACGGTTTTGGAGCCATCAAAGCAGTAACGGCTGCTTGTTTGGCAAACCGGGGAGATGGCGAGCATTTCATTTCGTTGGATAGCTGTATTGAAACCATGCGGCAAACTGGAATGGATATGTTAGAAAAATATAAAGAAACATCTTTGGGAGGCTTGGCGGTTAACTATATAGAGTGCTAAATCGCCTTATTTCGACATAATTTATTCATGTACTTATTTTTTCTTAAACAGAAGCTCTACTATACTGGATTTTTTATCTTACTTTCCACGGCTTTTATTGCCACTGGAAATGATAATCTCGTTGGAAAAAAGATTAAAAATAATGAACAAAGGATATCTTTTCTCAAGGAACAACAAAAAATCATAGAGAGAGAAGCAAAGCAAACCGATGATAATCTTTGGCAAGTCAAAGAAACGCTGAAGAACATCGCTCAAAATAAAAACAAAGCCAAGGAAAAACTTTTATCCTTAGAAGCACAACTCAAACAAGCACAGAGAGAAAGCGTAGAACTTCGAAAAGATATCAGTAATTTGGATGAAAGTATTAATACAAAAAAAACTGACGTCAAACAGCAATTCGCAATGATGTATGCTTTGAAAAAAATGCACCAATCTACCCATTTTTTAGATCCTCTATTTCTCAAGAACATTTCTCGCAACACTAAATTTTTTGAGCAATTGGCTATAGTTTCAACTAAAGAAATAGAACATTTTAGGGCCTTGAAAGAAGAACGCCAACTACACTTTAAATTTCATGAAGCCAATCTTGAAAAAATAGCGGATTTAAAAGAAAGGCAGATGGAATACTATGACATTATTCAGTTTGACGAGGAGCAACAGAGTTCTTATTTAACGTACCTGAAAGATCAATCTTCGCAAAAAGAAGAAAACCTTGAAAATTTTTCTCTAGAAACTGTGAAACTAGAACAACAAATTCAGCAGTGGAGGAAAGACAAAGATAATATCACGCGTTTGAAGAAAGAAGGGGGGTATTCAAAAGGATTTAGTAAAACAAAAAATGATTTTATTTTTCCTGTATCAGGAAGAGAAATCGTCCAAAAATTTCGAGCTCGGAAAGACATACCGTTCCTCTATAAAAAAGGAATCTTAATCACGACCGACAAAGTGGAACGCGACGTAAAATCAATTATGCCAGGACGAGTTGTTTTCAGCCAAATTATCCCTGGTTTTCACCATCTGATTATTATAGATCATGGCCGTTCAAGTTATTCGGTATATGGACATTTATCGGGAGCCTTAGTTCAAAAAGACCAACTCGTACAGCAAGGACAAATTTTAGGTGAAGTCATGCCGAGAGCGAATTTTCCAAGAGATCTTTTTTATTTTGAGATGCGTTATCGTGGTCGCCCAGTTAATCCTTTTGACTGGTTATCAGAGAATTTATGAGTATGACTGCGGAAGAAGCTTTGCATGGCATCGCACAATTAGCACAGAAAATACCTCTACAATCTCCGTCGATTGAGTCTTTGGAAGGCGATGGCTCGGAACGACAGATTTTCCGTGTTTTTTCAGGGAATATTTCTTATATTGCTATTGCTCATTGCAATCTTGAAGAAAATCAGTTGTTTATCGATTATTCTCGCCGTTTTATTCAAGTAGGCATTCCATCACCTAATATCATTGCGGTGTCTCAATGCGGTCGTTTTTACATAGAAACCGACTTAGGAAAAACCACTTTAGCTGAAAAAATACACTCTTGGGAATCGGTTGATGATCGCGTATCTATTTTACAAGCATACCGATGCGTTTTTATGGGACTGCGCAAAATGTATTTGAAAGGGGGTGAGGCCTGTGCTGATTTGCTAGAAGGAAAACATTTAAATTTGGATGTTTTTCAAAATGATATAGAATACTACAAACGTGAATTTATTGGGTTATTTGGACAGGAAAACTTGGTGTTGCCAAGGTTGGAAAAAGAATGGGAAACCTTATGTCGCCGTTTGTCGGAACAGCCTTCTCGTGGTTTTGTTTCACGAGATTTTCAGGCTAGAAATATTATGTGGAAGAACAACGCTCCGTATTTTATTGATTATCAAGCGGGCCTGTGGGGCCCTGAATACTACGATTTGGCTTCTTTGCTGTACGCAGGGAAATCTGGCTTACGGGAAGATGAACGACATGAGCTTATAAAAGAATATACTAATGGACGGCAGGAAGAATACGAAGCGATTCTTGATTTTACTTTGCATCGACGACTACGCTCTCTCGGTTCCTATTCCTATTTAGGACAAAAAAAACAAAAATTGGGCTTTTCCCAATTAATCATTCCTTCTTTAAAACAACTTTCTGTGTTTTTTGCTTTTCATTCCCAAGACAAAAGGTACCCAGAAACGGCTCATTTTTTAACCACAATTCTTCCTGAAATTGAAAAACAACTCTAATTTTACTTTTTCAGGTATTCATTAATACTCTGTTCCCAGTATTTGGACGAAGGATAGGAGTGTTCTTTTCTTCGAAATTCTTGCGTGTGCGCTCTTGTGCGCCCATTGATTATTTTTGTCCCCAAGACCCGATGCAGAAGTTCATGATAAGCAATAAAATTCAGCATGCCGTGATCCACATCAGGCATATCAAAAATAAGTGAAAAACAAATTTGATCTCTGCCCGAGTCATAATGTGCCAATTTCCGAGTGGCGTATGAAGATAACCATTGCCTTGTCGGAGCCGTTTTCATTTCGGGAAATTGTTCACATCTCACTTTTTCAACAATCATGTCCAAATCAACAAAAATCCCTTTTCCTGTAGAAAGATCGGGGGGTGTTCGTTTAATGAAACGCTCTGCTTCTAAATATTGAGGGTTTTGTATAATATCTCGGGATTGTGAGCTGTTCTCTCCATCGACCACCCCACGCATATATTCTAAAAATATTGAGGGATTTAAAGACGCCAGTTGATGATTAACTTGCAGAAAAGAAGAACGACTCTGATTATGACTACGTTTCCATAAATACCGAAAAACGTTAAAAGACACACGGTTAAATTGTTTTTCGCTAAGAAGAAAGAGCGTTTTTCTGTTTTCTTGTAAATATTCAAAATGCTCAAGTTCTAAATACCAAAGAAATCCACGTAAAATTTGAATCTTTGCCAAAGAAATTTTTAGGTTGGCAGGGGGGGTAGGAAACCATAAAGGCAAAGCATTTTGTACATTCTGTAAATACTCTTTTTGTGTCTTTTGCTCTACCTGATAGTGTAAGAATTCTTCGTATCGTTTTTTCCAAGGATAGGCGTCTGCATATTTTTCGATTGAGCAAAGAAATCTATTATCAAGAGGATTGACCGAACGTAAGAAATTAAGAGCAAATCGTTCAGCAACAGAACGCTTTTTAAACCTTTGGAAAGGAGAGGCGAGTTTTTTTTTGATGTCTTCCAATTGCACGTAAAGTGACAGCGCAATATCGGGAGTAACACCCTCGAGCAAAGTTTGGCGAACATCAATTGCCAATCTTTGCAATGGAATAGACATGTTAAACTGAGAACTAGAAGTATTTTTTGAGAGAAAACATCAAATTGATTAATTGGAATGCGACAACGCATAGTCTCGTTCCCCAAAAATGGCAGAACCAATACGAATATAAGTCGCTCCCTCAGCTATGGCGATTTGATAGTCAGCGGACATCCCCATTGAGAGTTCGGTAAATTGTTTTTGGATCCCAAACCCTTGCGACACTTGTTCGCGTATTTGATACAAGGTTTGATATACTTTGGCGTTTTTTTTTTCGGTGAAATCGGGGTTTGGAATAGTCATCAAACCGATGGGACGGATTCGTTTTAGAGTTAAGAGGGACTCAAGTAATATTTTAAGTTCACTGGTTGAACTGAGTCCATGCTTTGTTTTCTCATCAGAAAGATTCATTTGGATTAACACGTCTAAAAAAACATTTTGTTTCAAACAACGTTGCTCCAAGGTTTCCGCTATATCGAAGCGAGTAAGGGTATGAATGGTTGAAAAGAGCCTAGGACAATACTTTGCTTTATTCGCTTGTAGAGGTCCAATCAAGTGTATTTCGGCGATATTAGGAATTTCAGGGCGTTTTAATTTAGCCTCTTGTACTTTGTTTTCACCAAAGATCCGTTGCCCAGCTTGAAAGGCCTCAAGCAAATAATGTATTGGCTTGGTTTTTGATACGGCTATTAATTTTACGTGATGACCGTAACCAGGACAATTTTTTAGAGAAGAGAGAATAGCGTTAATATTATCGGCAATTTTAGCATTAAACACCATAACGTTTAAAAAGTAATGTGGCGTTTGTGCCTCCAAACCCGAAACTATTGCTGATCGCTATATTGATCTTGCGCTCCTTTGCCTTATTAGGAGTTACATCCAAATCACATTCAGGATCTAGTTTGTCCACATTGATTGTTGGAGGTATAATTCCATGTTCCATAGCTTTAAGCAGAAAAATAGCCTCAATACCACCTGCTCCGCCTAAAAGGTGCCCAGTCATTGATTTTGAAGAACTAATCGATATTTTTTTTGCGTTTTCTAAACCAAAACAATCTTTGATGGCTTTGATTTCATTAATATCACCTAAAGGCGTGGAAGTGCCGTGAGCATTGATATAATCAACTTCATCGGGATTTACTCCAGCATCCTTTAAGCTATTTTTCATCGCTAAACTCGGTCCCTCAAAAGAAGGAGCGGTCATATGATAGGCGTCGGAACTAAATCCATACCCCGATAATTCTGCGTATATCTTCGCTCCCCTTTTTTTAGCAAAGGTTTCGCTCTCGAGAATGAGCGTGGCCGCACCTTCTCCTAAGACAAAACCATCTCTACCAACATCATACGGTCGACTGGCTTTAGTCGGTTCGTCATTTCGGATGGAGAGAGCCTTCATTGATCCAAATCCTCCAAGAGCCAAGGGGCAGATTGCAGCTTCAGCCCCACCAGCAATCATAACTTGTGCGTCCCCGCGTTCAATAATTCTAGCCGCGTCACCTATAGAATGGTTTGCAGAAGAACAGGCTGAGGTTGTTGTTGCGTTGTAACCCTTTGTTCCGTATCTCAAAGAAATTTGCCCTGAGGTCATATTGGCGATAGTCATCGGGATAAAAAACGGAGTTATCCTTCCTTCGCCTCTATCGCGGCAGATATCGCGATATTTTTCTATATTTGGCAAACCGCCGATACCAACCCCGATGCAGACTCCAGCTTGAGGAGCCAGCTTTTCAGTTATTTCCAATCCTGCATCAAGCATAGCTTGCTCGGTTGCGGCTAAAGCAAAATGGATGAAAACATCCATTTTTTTTACTTCTTTTGAAGGCATAAAATTTGTCGCATTAAAATTCTTTACTTCTCCCGCAATTTTGACCTTGTGGCCAGAAACATCGAATTTTGATACTAAGGTGATACCGCTTATCCCTTGAGACAAAGCATCCCAAGAATCTTCCACGTTATTTCCTATGGGATTAATGCTCCCTATTCCAGTAATAACAACTTTATTTTTCATGATATTGTCCGCAAACAAACTTTAAGACGAGCCCTCGCGACATTTTTAAAAAGAATTTACTATTTATTCTTTTCTATAAAATCTATGGCGGATTGAACGGTAACTATAGATTCAGCATTTTCTTCGGGAATTTCTACATCAAATTCTTCTTCAAAGGCCATAACTAACTCTACGGCATCAAGTGAGTCAGCCCCTAGGTCGTCAAAAAAATGAGAATTATCGTTAATTTCACTTAAATCAACACCCAATTGCTCAGAAATAATAGATTTTACTTTCCCTGCTATATCACTCATAACAATACTCCCTTCTCCTTTGGTTAACGAAATACAAACTTACGAAAAATTAAATAATTTCAGTTGATTGATAATCAGTGGTCAATAAAGACCTCCGTTTATGTGTAAAGTCTCACCCGTAATATATTTTGCGGCAGGAGAGCACAAAAACATCGCCCCTTTGGCAATGTCTTCTCCAGTCCCCATTTTTTTGAGGGGGACTTCTTTCATAATTTGTTCTTTTTGATTCTCATTAAGTTTTGCCGTCATATCGGTTTCAATAAAACCTGGGGCAATCGCGTTGCAGAGAATATTCCTCGAAGCGAACTCTTTGGCCAATGACTTAGTAAAACCAATCACGCCAGCCTTGGCTGTACTGTAATTTACTTGTCCTGGATTTCCAGTATATCCAACTACCGAACTTATATTTACTATTCTCCCAAACCGCTCTTTCATCATTGGCTTCAATACCGCCTGAGTAATTTGAAATAGTCCATTAAGGTTTACGTTAATCACGTTCGACCATTGTTCAGGCTTCATTTTAATAAATAAATTATCCTGAGTAATGCCAGCGTTATTAATCAAAAAATCAATCTGACCGAATTCTTCTAAAACCCGTGACACCAATAATTGGCATTTTTCCCTATCGTCTATACTTCCTTGAATGGCAATGTTTTTACAATCGCGTGCTTCAAGTTCTTCACATAATTTATGGGCATCTTCTTCATTACGGTTAATGAATGCCACATGAGCTTTCGCTTCAGCGAAAGCTCGTACCATTGCCAAACCTATGCCTCGAGTAGCTCCTGTGATAATGGCTACTTTTCCATCAAAGTTAAACATAAGAGAGTTTTAAGAAAAAAAATTGTCTACAGCTTCAAGTGAATTTATGTTGTCAGTTTTAATGTTTTTGTCAATTCGTTTCATCATCCCAGTTAAAACGGAGCCTTCTCCAAATTCGATCACTCTCTCTAAACCCAAGGAAGCCATTTTTAAAATTCCACTTTCCCATCTGACTGGGCTGATAACTTGCTTAATTAATGACGGCACGTATTGTTCTTTGTAAGTTAGAAAATCATTGTCAGCGTTATTTACTACTGGAAAATGAGCCTCTTTAAAAGCAATATTTTCTAGCCTTTCTTTTAATTTTGGTTGAATGGGGGCCATTAAAGCACAATGGAAAGGAGCACTAACATCGAGTTTTTTGCCTTTGCCGCGCTTCAAAACGCGTTCAACCGCTTCGTTATGGCCTGCAATGACAATTTGTCCTTTTGCATTAAAATTTGCTGGAGATACTATTTGTCCTTGGGATTCTTCCTGACAAATTTGTTCTACCATATCCGCAGACATTCCCAACATAGCCGCCATCCCCCCTACTCCTGGAGGAACCGCTTCTTGCATAAGGGTTCCGCGAATTCGCACAGCAGAAATGGCTTCTGAAAAGCTCAAAGTTCCCGCTGCAACAAGAGCTGAATATTCGCCAAGAGAATGTCCTGATGCCCAATCAGCTTGTATTTGGTGACGTTCTTGGAAAACTTCAAAAGCAATAACGGAAATGGCAAGAATAGCTGGTTGAGCGTTTTTGGTCAGGGTTAATTCTTTTTGAGGCCCTTCCAAACAGAGTTTTTTAAGATTAATCTTAAGTATTTCTGAGGCTTCTTCTAACCG
>OFHS01001377.1:0-13718 GCA_900245855.1 Calvadosia cruxmelitensis
TTCACAACTTTTTCGCCTTGATCCCGTTAATATTTCGAAAGTCGACTTTTTTTGAACCACCCTAATGATTATGCTTCCCTGAGTCGAACTTGCATTTGCATCATTATGCTTCCCTGAGTTGAACTTGCATTTGCATGATTATGCTTCCCTGAGTCGAACTTGCATTTGCNCATAATTATGGTTCCCTGAGTCGAGCGAAAAACCTCATGCCAGTCTAGCATCTTGATGGATAACTCCGGCAGTTAAAATTAGTCGAATGTCTGCCTCTTTAGTTCATTGGTGATTGTTTTTAGGAACTACTGTTTAATTGTTATGTTGGACATGAAATCTGATCTACATCATTTCCCAGGAGCAATTTGCTGATTCAATGCCTTTTGCATTCTGCTAATCAGAGCTGCTTTGGACGAAATTGTATTATAAAAACTTCATGAAGAAATGAAATCGAATGACAAAGACATAGGAAAATTCTTGTAAAGAAGTTGTCAGCATGGTCTCATTTAGGCCTATACAAATGGCGCTCTTCCTCATGTGCCTATTCCATTGCAACTCCAGAATTGGACTAAGAACAGCAAAGATTGAAAACGCTTTTTCAATCAAATAACAATGGAAGAGCTGATAAATAGGAACCTCAATGTGAATGGCAACACCAGGTCATGCAGTTTCGAAAGGCGTCAGAACGGCTTTGTAACTGCTTCGAAAGGCGCTGTTCTCAGTTTCTCCTCAAGCTAACTTTCAATTGAGTTTAAAACTGATATGAGGTAATCTAGGCTAGTGCTGTCGCTTCTAAAACGAGAGCTAAGTAAAAAGATCGACTACAAATACCGCCGTCTAAATTGAACAGGAATGTTTTCTCCCTGTCTTGAAGGAGCGGTGATGGAACTGAATGCATTGANAACAATCCCCAATGTATCTCTGCCGTTCACTTGTCTCGCCTAGTCCTAGGCATAGAGCTCTGGCTACAACAAACATATGAATCCCTTCGCCATCTCTCCGGCCTGTCTACGGACCAGAGCGTATATAGCGCAAATACACCTGAAACTTCATGTACGCTCGTGTCTTGTCTCTGTTAGTGTGGACGCCGAACGCTACAACGTTTTCTATACATGTGTCCGACATATTCTCCAATTTGGACTACGGAAAGTCGCTTTCATCGCGATTGTTTAGAGAAGCAATAAAAACAATGGTAGAAGTGTGCAATTTATATATAATAAGTAAAAGTTGCATATTTTATTAAGAAAATTCAAATGCATCCTGCTATGTACCCTTTGAGAAATCGATCCTTATCGTTTTAATTCAATGTCCAATAAAATGGATACAAATGTCAATTAGCAAAGACAGTGTAGAGACGAACGCAAAACTCAGCTCGCCATACATAGTCCACCCTGCTTCACCAAGTCAGGATCAAGAGGGGTATGATTGAATTATAACCAGACAAAACTAGTGATGTAACATAATTGGAAGTAAGTTAATTATAGTGCAATCTCGTTAACATCACTATAGTTTCTAGTCACAAATCGTGATACTAACTGAGTTGTGATATTAAGAGGGCACAAATAGCTTATTCTGACAGAGGTTAGTGTGGGTTTTGATATTAACCGAGGTGATATTAACAAGATTACACTGAAGCTACAGTAAGCGGGTTGTCATATAAAGCGATATCGGATACTAACGAAATAGGGGGTAAGTGTTGCAGACCCAATTTAACCAAACTGTATTAGTGCTTCAAAGGACAAAGGTTCTGTTATGATCTTATCGAAAGAGAATGATAAATCGATCAATTTCAGGGACGAATAAGTTGGCGGATACTAATCACATAGTAATCAGACCATAGTCAGACAAATGACAGATGACACAATGTGGTCTTAGATTTTATATCTACGCAGCATATAATTATGGTGACTAGGCATCAAGGGGATATGATGACTAGGTACCAAGGGGATATGGAGACTAAGCACTGAGGGGATATGGTGACTAGGCACCACTCCTAACAGGTTCTTACCTGAGCTACTTTCTGTCCTTTATGATGATGCATATTTCCGGATATGGAGGAATTCAGGCCAGTGAAACTATTCCAGTTAGTATCCTTGCCATTCAACGTCGAATGATCAATCTTCAATCTATTTGTCTCGAGGTCATTCTGCTTAGAAAGGTCACCGTCAGACGAGGCTCCACGGATATGAGACTGAGCGGCGGATGATGATTTTCGAGTGCATCGAAGTGCTGCCCCACTTTCATTGTTCATCGAATAGTTTTCAGACGAGGAAACGTCTCCGAGAGAAAAGGATGTCTTTCTACTATTGGTTTTAACATCGAGAAGGCGATCTGTCATCTGAGCCTTGGAGCTGCGACCGACAGACTCACATGACGATGACGTTGGGGATGTTAGCGTCATCAACGGCACATCAGACTCTTGGATCGTATCACAAACGGAGGTCTGTCGACTACCAGGTCCGTGATCATTCTCATTTGCGCCTTTGCCATTTTGACCCGATGGGAGACTGTGGCCTCTTTTCCGTTTGGCCTTCATTCGATGTTTGAGTGGGTTACCTGTTAGGAACACGAATTAAAAAATACGTCAAATGTAACTCAAAATATGTCACTAAATCATCTGTCTATCAGCGCTGCATCTGGATCGACGAAGAAAATTGGCCGTTCAGTATGGACAGGTGATGTAGTGGTCTTACGTCATAGTCAATCTATTTCTGTTTCAATCTAGTCTCCCTGTGCTTGTCAATCGTATATAATTACTGTCGCTTGTAACTCTCTCTCTCTCTCTCGTCCCATTCACTGTCTCGCCTGATGGTTCGAGACGTTGAGCTCTGACAACAATGGACATTTGAATCTTTTCGCTATCTCTCCCTGTGTACGGACCACAGCGTAGCACAAATAAGCATACAACATAATGTACGCTCGTGCCTCTTAATTCCCTGTTGTGACCGCCGATCGCTACAGTGACCTTTATTGGTAGGATAATTTCTATAGAATTTAAGAACCTGTCCATTGTGTCCGATCCTTTTGAAATGTCCGCCGAACAGATGTGGAAGCAGACATAAGTGGCAGACATAAGTGACCCGCAACAGACATCATATGTTTACTTATTCGTCTCGATCTGAGCAGTGATAAGTGCACGAAGAGATGTTTCATATGTATATAGGCGAGCTATCAATGTACCCCTATGTATGACAATTTCTATGGATCGTTCTTACGTGCGACCACCCCTTCTGGAGGTCGATCAAGGTTTAGTTTGTTTAGTCACGGCCAATTTGTAAGGAGCAGCGTCTATTTAGCACAGTCCTGAAATTGTGGCGTATTTAGTTGACAGTGAATTCTATTCATCCAATCTCTTAAAGAACGTTTCTGTATAGGTTGATCCTGTTACATAAAAAGTATTATCCAGCCTTGTGTTTGAGATCTATTAGCAAGCTGTCTTCTGAAAAGTCATGAGTACTTTTGTGTGTACATTTCCTTCACAAACTCCTTAAAATATTTCGAATGACATGCAATCTTAAAAATATGGAGTTGACTTATGTTAGTATAAATTGTTTTCTATTGATAATGTTTAACATATCCGGGACATTATGTATATGTTTGAAGAAATTTAGAGAAAATTTGAGAACTGAACCCTGAGAAAATCTCCATAAACACATTTAACTGTGGATGCATTCTCAGCTGTTTTGTTTTTAAAACGAATTTAAAGCACCGTCAAAGACTATATTACCGTCTGCTCTAGATCAAATGGCTTGAATAGCTATTAAAGATCTCACTTGTTGATAAACATAATTATTGCTTGCTTAGCTAAAAGATTGACAACAGTTATCGTCTTTTGAGACTTGAAACTCAACACGAATGTCTAGCAGGATAGTTGTTCGTCGAGCAGATCCATTCAACATTAGTCATGTGAAAATGAGAAAGAGCAGCCCTGGTCAAAGTTCGCGAGATGTCACCACGTTGACATATCAACTTTGGAAATATGCAACAAATTACAGAAAAAGAAATTTAACCAAGTAAACAATATGAAGTGAGATAGTCGCAACAACAAAGACTTCTAGCAATTACTAACAGATCGCAGGATTTTTAAAGCGTATTCACCTTCTGTTGAATTTGCTCCTTGCAGGAAGAGAAATACAGGCAAACCTTTGACGTTGCGTTTTAACAAACGACGGATGCAAGTATATTCAACTATTCATCACGGAACGTGTTTAGATCTGCTCATCTTCATAATCCAAGGATTTAGCTCGCTGGCATTTTACATCGAACCCTTCGCTGGTCAAGACCTTCTGAGACTTGCTAATCACTTCAGCAATGTTTACATCCCATTAGAAATCTAGCTCGCCATCCTTTGCTATCGGCGGGTTAGCTGTGAACAGGTGGTTTGAAGCGGCTCGCAACACAATGCGTCAATCGAGAATAACAGCTTAAAATAATGTGTAAAATCTCTCTTTTTACGAAAGAAGCCGATTACAGGTCTTTTACAGGCTCAATAGTTCTGGAGAAATCAACAGAAGGCTACTTGCTGCAAAGTAAAGAATATTTAATTAAAATTTATGCCAGGCAGTCATCGAAACTTCTCGGTACTTCATTGCGGTTACTAAGAAACAAACTCTTTTGTCGTGGAAGCGTCGCCTGGCCACAGCTCATCTGCGCTTCCACGCTGCGAAAAGATCTTCTTATTTTCTAAAACATTACAAAGCAAATAGAACGTTGTGGTTTTAGGAGTTTATTCACAAGAACTTTACGAAACAGAACTATGATCAATTGCGCCGCGACGTCAAATTCTTGCAGAATTTCAATTCACAAAATTTTGTTTTTATTCTCCGATATGGTAAACCTCAACGGTTATTGAGATTTCAATAAACATTATGCGGGGTTGTTTGCTTTTCTGAAGTTGTTTTTGTAAACACGAGACATGAAGCTGAGATGGACTCTATGCGCCACCACTGACTCAATGCAGCTATAAATGCACTGAAGCAGTAATAGTGATAGAAAAATGTTTTTAAGTCTACTATCTCAGACATTTCTGGTTTCAAACACGCACTAATACAACACGAAAACAACTAACTCCTAATAGACGATTATATAATCAAATATCCGAAAAGAGAACTCTGAGTCTTACCTCAAAGTAATCATAATCGCACAAGGCGGTCGAGATGTAAACTAAAACTTGTCCGAGGACAACTATTCTCATCCCGAAAATATTTCTCTTGCAAACGGACATAATTATATGGCGTAAGTTCAAAAGACTAGCGGGTTATGCATACATCTGCAAAGAAATTAGCTACAGTCGGCACAGCCAACCTACCTTTGCGCTTTTGAGTTGACAGCGTTCCAACGTCTTGGTGGTTCAGTAGGTACATTATAATTCGATTTTCCTTGTCTCGTAAAGGCACCACAACAACAAAGCATCTGAACTTTGCCCCTAAAATAACAACCGCGAATACAACTTCTTCAAGTCGAAAGGAATCGAAAGTCAACAACAGTGTCCGAATAGTGTATCGAAACAGATAACATGATTCAAAAAAGGTGAAAAGTGATCTGAAATAATGTTTATCCTGATTGTTTTACAATCGAGTATCTATTTTACTGTTAGTTCACAATAGTTGTTTTTGGGAGCTTCTCTATCGCGTCATATCTCATAACATTTGTGAATTGAATTCATCGAATCGTTTCTATAAACAATAATTTGTTGTCAAAAATTGTTTTGCTTTGCAGGTTAATCCAATTTCAGAAACAATATGTTGTTTAGTTGGTATCCTTCGTTTCATCAACAGTTCTATGTACAAAAACGTCAGCGCCTAAAATGGCGCCAGAAACGGGGTGAATTTGATTAAGAAATAACTAATGAATAAGTAAAAACACATAATAGACAGGGTGCCAATCTTGTCAGAACATGCTTAAAGATGAAATTGAATTCAATTACAGTCTGTCATTTGTCTCACTGAATAAATGATAACATAAAGGGAGAGTTATATACTCCTACTTAAAAGTCCGCCATTTAAATTTACCCCGTATAATAGACACTGCAACTGCCTCAAGGACTTTAAATATGTCTGTACAAGCTTATAGGATTTACAACTTTCGCTGAGCAAAGCAAACTTCGCAGTGGTAGCTTAGCAGCATTCCAATGGCGATGAGCTGCTCAGCACAATAGGTCTGACTGTGAGGGTGGGACGAATTTCTTGTCATGCTGCAGTTCCGTGGAAAGGGACTTACAGAGATACATCTTGTCTGGGTTGTTGCTTAGCAACCATTATCTATTGTGTAGTGTGTTTAAAAGATTCTGTACTGTCTTTGAAAGAAGCAGATGATTTAGATTATCGGTAAAAATGCTGCAATTTTTGTGGACAACCATTAGACGTGAATTGAGGACAAGGGATCAAGAACTTCGATTATAAGTTTGCAGAGTTGTTTGTGTGTGTTTTGATGAAGAACTGGGTTTTTTGTTTCAACCGGAAAAGCGTGAGAGAGAAACTAGAAAGAAAGAAAGCGAGTAGAAAGCCAGGTTATACATCGATATGAGGTTGAGTAAAAGAGACTGAGAAAGCGAGGCTAACTCACATGATGTTGCATGTGCTCGCTTTCGCTTCTGCTGATATAATCTTAATTAAATTAAATTCATAATAATCAGAACATGTAAACCGTTTTCATAACTCCTTGTAATGTAAATTACAGTATAGCTACAGACAGACTATGATATCGGTGGTCCAGTAAACTTCAGCTAAAGTCCATAACATCTCCTCTTTCCACTGGCTGACATCGTAAAAGACACGTACTGTAAATTTAATGGTTATAAATCTGAACAACTGCACGAAGATGACTTCTTATTGATGGATTTCTTGTTTAAATTGATAATTAGTCCCCGTTGGGGGCTCATGAAACCAATTACTCTGATGTATGACTTTCTATGCAAATCTTCCCATTTAATGGAATTCGTTACCAGCAGGGGCCTTATTCATGAACTGGGACTAAATCCCAAGTCCCATATACAGATTTTAGTAATTTAGTCCAAATTTAGTCTACAAGTTTAGCCCCGGACTACGCTTTAGTCCCGGTTCATGAATAAGGCCCCTGAGGACTGTATGTTACGGCAAAATCAATCCAAGACTTTAAATGTTCGCTATATAACATTGAACTATTACAACATTGTACTGTTTATTAATTATGCATAAGTTTCTTATCCTTCAAATGACACAAGTGGCTGTATGTATGTAAGTGAAAGTCATGCGTCCCTGTAGTACGTGGCGTCATAGCCTCGTTTTCATCTAGTCTCGTATTCGTGCTTGATATTATATATCTGTAAGCCTGCATTACATGATTCATTCGGTCTTCAATTAAATTTGTTGCAACATTATCGTTCCTTCGATTAATTGAGTCTCGTTCGTTATGGAGTCTGATGCTACCGCAACATCCCTTTACTTGCAGGTCAATACTGTTGTCAAACAAACATCACACAATCAAGCATCAAATCCATTCCCTTCACTGTCTTGGGTGATACTCATCTTCATTAAATCAAATCACTCTAATCGTTTAAAGTGTTGATCAGCACTTACCTAGGAAATTAAGTTTTTATTTATTTACTGCTAAATTGCGGGTCTCTTTTAAAACGATTGTTATGGCTTTTAAATATTATAAGCCTACCTACATATTTAATTATAGCAATTTTGTTATCATAAATGCTTTTATCCTGTCTTTAGTATGTACAGTATATACGTTCATTTCTTATATGGTACAGCATTTGTAAGAGTCATCTATTTTAGATGGATACAAATAAAGGAAAATGATGCTTGATTGATTGATTGATTGATTGATTGATTGATTGATTGATTGATCTGGGTAATATATTTCCACCTCGTGCGAGGTAAACATTTTCGTACAAAGATATACAGGATGAGTAAATGAATGAAACACATAATTAAAACTAATACAGTTGCAATTACGTTAAGATTATATAAGTATTAAATCAGTGAGATGTTTCCTTCTCTATCTTTCGCAAATCTAATACAGGAAGGTATGTTACAACAGCAGAGTATATGGTAGCGGTTATTTGCAGACTGTCCACATTCCGAGCACATGCATTGATCTGACGGTATGTGGAAACTGTTATCTTTGCAAAGCAGATGATGAATTCCGTGCACAGACAGTCTAGCGATGTAATTTCTGTTAGGCTGGTCGGCTGCCTTCCATCCAGTGGAGAGAAGGATTGGTGCATCTGCAAAACCTTGCTTGATGACATCTTTAAATTTTTCAGTTCTCTCAGCAACACACTGTTCAATAGAGTCTTTAATGAAAGGAAAGTTCTACTGCAAGTCCTGAACAAAGGTAGAACAATCAGTAAACAAGAACATGAGTGTATTAGAACTAGATGCGTGGACACCGAGGACACGTTTGATGTACGCAGCTTTTATTCGATCAAGACATAAGAGGTGAGAAGGTTTCAGGAAAGGGGCGATAACTTGAAAAGCGTAGGTGACCATCGGCGCAAGCTTCATGCGAAATATCTCCAAGGCAACATCGACGGAAATGCGACGCAAGTTTGGTATCGCTCCAATGGCAATAATAGCATTTCTCATTTTGGTGGAAAGGTGTAAAGTGAAACTCAAAGCTTGCTGCAAAGTCACGCCGAGATAATCATACGATTTGACAAACTCCAACTCAATGTTGTTGTAAATAAAGTAGTCGTGCTTGCTCAATGCGCCGCCTGCTCGAAATTTCATAACTTTTGTCTTCTGCAAATTGACATTCAAATAATTTTCATCGCACCACTTTTCAAGAATGTTGAGTCCTTGTTGTAGGAGGGATCTCTCAGTTGAGTACATGACAAGGTCATCGGCAAAGAATAAGAATTTAAGTCCAAGAGCAGACCTAAGAGTAGTGGCTAGGTCAGATAAAAATAAAAGAAACAGTGTCGGTGATAAGCCATCCCCTTGAACAACTCCATGGTTCTGAACAATGACGTCCGACAATTTGAGGCCATCATCAATACTGATCATATTTCCACTAAGCAGTGCACGGATCAATAAAAGGATATACCCATCCATGCCAAACTGGTTGTGTAACTTTGACAAGAGACGACTACGGAGAACACTGTCAAAAGCTTTTCGAAAGTCTACAAAGGCACAAAAGGTTGAGCATCTTGGTAGGCAAAGAGATTCTTTAATGTCGGTCAAGAGGATTTGCAAAGGGAGAAGTGTGCTTTTGTGTGATTGATTGATTGATTGATTGATTGATTGATTGATTGATTGATTGATTGATTGATTGATTGATTGATTGATTGATTGATTGGTGGATTGACTTGATATATTTTCCGTAAATTGGACACGAAAGGCAAATACAGTATATAAATATCACATACATACAGCCTATAAACGTTTACAGTATTTTGTACTAAATTTATTTTGTCTAAACGATGTTTGACACAAGACAATGTTGGAGCAGTGACAACATAATCAGGTAGATCGTTCCACCATGGGACCACACGGAAGCAAAAGAAGTTCTTGATAATGATGATGATGATGATGATGATCAACAACTTTAACTCTTGTCCTGCTCATAAAACTAGTTAAATGAAGACTTGAAATCGCTTTATCGATTGCTGATTGGTTGATCTCTAGGGACTAACTATGTTATTGGTTAAATGTTGCTACTTTTGACTTGTTTCGAAAACGTGTATACACGTCAATAGCAGGACAAGGGTTAATTTAATAAAGGATACGTTAATGCTATAAGAAAGTAATAATTACTATTTGCCTATTGTATTTTAATTTATATTTGTCATAATTCTCAACAAAGGCTGCCATATCTGTGAGCATCATATAATTATTTAGTAACTTGTGGTATTATTTTAGTGTCTTTTTTACTAACTTGCTTACTTATAAAAATGTGGGTTATAAATCATATTTTAAGCCCTTCAACCTGGAAAACCAACTGTGGTATTAATCCCACCATCTGTTCCAGGGGGGCCATAAACATTTTGAAATAGTACATCATAAAATGGAAAGTAACGGCTATTTAAAGTTAATTATACATCTTAATACAGCTCTAATTACATTATACAGTTCTTTTATTTACAATTTTCCTTCAAAGTAATGCTTCATATATACAGTATTAAGCAAAGAAATGGTCTTGCAGTTCCTGACAACCAGTGGCAGAGAATTCCGTAGTATGGCCAGTCCTGTTTAAATCCAAAATGTTTCCTGGTTAATTAAAATTGTGTTCATGCAGGCTAACTTTAATTTAAAACAAATTTCAAGGCTTCCTAATATACTTGTATACTTCATACGTTACAGTTACTGCCGATCATCGATCACAAAAATATTGCCGATTAATCGGCTTTACCGATTATTTTCCGATTATCGGTGCATCTCTATAATACAGTAAGAACTTATTTTATTATAGCAAAATAAAGACTAGCCGCTGCAGTCCCTAATACTAGCTTTGATTGTATTTCAGCGGGACAATGCCATAGCTTTACTGTGATTGGTAGAATTATAGATGACGTATAAGTATAATTATTTCAGACATTGAGTATAAGTTATAATAAGGATTTTTAATTCATTGGATCTGTTTCTTTTAATTCTATTACTTTTGAATATATTTTGATTACAATTATTTACATTTCAAGGAATGACAAAAGAAAAGCACTTCAGATTAAAATGGTGGCTAAGGAACTGTATATTTAGACCACCAAGAGTCAATCCAATCCAATCCAATCCAATCCAATCCAGTCCAAACTAATCTAATTCAATCAAATATATTTCCAGAAGGTATGCTCTATAAGTCGAACTTTAACTCTCCAAAACCCAATTCAATGAATGCTATGTTCTCTCCGCAATTCCTACTTTTAGTTTGAAAAGGGTAGCAAAGAACTTGATCCAGTTGAACTGAACATAACATGTTCTTCGCCTTTTAAGTCTGTTCTAGTACTGAGATCGGTTGTTTTCCATGTTCTCCTCAAAAACATAATAAAAAAAACCATATGAAATGATTTGTTTTCTCCTTCTACAAGTACACGAGCGTCCCCAGATCCTCAAGCGTTGTGCAGTCTGACCTAATTAATAGAACAACTATTGTTATTCTAATCAGTTTGTGATTAAAGGGAATTACTCGTTAATTATTAAAACTTCTTGCACAGCTGTCAAACCGTTTGCCGATCTCAACAACAATAGATGCAACTCATATAATCTGTTCAAGTCGTTCCTTCTCTGCTTCTTGGTTTTTAGCCATCGATATGCTAGAATTATTAGAATACATGATGAGGTAATTTAATCCGTTAGTCGTTTCAAGTGATGTGTAGAAAAATCCGATGGTGCACTGAAAAAAATTCTAGCCAAGAATTGTTTTCTTGTTTCGAGTAATATAAATTGGTCTGTGGAGCAATATTCGCATTTTGCCTCGATAATTTGTTGCTTACAGTGTAGGCAGGTATTTATCTACTATATTTAAGAATAATATTCCTTAAAATGAAAAAAATTGCTTCTATAATGAAAACAATATTTGCAGTATGTAGTAATGCGTTCACATTGAATCTATTCTAACGAGGGTACTGTGTAAATGTTTTCACTAGACCCATCTACATCAAACACTTTGATCAATCACGGATAAATTAAACCACACATTAGAAAGATACAGTAATAGAAACTGTTGGCCTCAACCATATTGTAAACAAGCTTTATAGTATGTGCAGTAACCACACTGTATATATTACATAAAAAAAAATATGGTCATTAGCTGTTGTTGATCTTTCGATGCATTTTTCGGATGAACGGTGGAGGTAAGTAGGAAAGCTCTTCACAAATTCCATCACTATCGTCAAGAGGGTTTACCCCCTTGTCTGGAACTATTAGTAAATGCTTAAAGCTATCTCTACACTGACTGTTATTGCGCAGCACGGTGCAATACATTGATCGAGCCGCTTGCCACAAGGACGAACAACTTTCAACTAGGTAGAAGCTGACGTTAATGCATTCAACAATATCCAGGTGATTTTCCAGTAAAACATACTGCCTTCGGTGAATTTCATCAGTTTTCAGTGTAAGTTATTTCAACGCACAAACCAATTAATAATGCACGGATTGACAGGGCCGTTGGGCACAATCCTCTAGCTAAAGAATTATTAAATCCGCGAGTATTGTAAAACTGCTGAAAATTCAAAGAAATCCATACCGTCTTTTCTGTATAGCATCAGTTCGATGTGTCGCTCTTTTCTGTCTTGAAGCGCTTGTTTGATCAACAACGCTGAAGAAGGAGAAGTGTCTGGTCCATACAGGAAATCGCAGCAACAACTTTTTTGTACAATTTCAGACCGATCGTAACCATATAGCTCACAGAAACTGCGATTGCAGTAAATAATAGGACAACCAATCACTTGAGCATTTCCAATGATGAAGTTTCGTCCAGCTAATGAAATAATAAACGTAAGGTAGAAGGACTCAACAACAATGACAAAATATACGTCACGTTTTACATGGAAGAATCAGTCGTGCCTCAAGAATCAGTCGTGAACCTCAGAATCAGTCGTGCTACTGTATAGTATTTACATGCCATGTAAACATAAATTAGTAATCAATTGTATCAAGAACTGATTATGGGTTTTCGAATAAAACTACTATCAATCAATCAATCAATCAATCATGGATACCAGCTACATGAACTAAATTACCTAGCACTGCTCAGAGGCAAACGGCGCACAGTCAAGGATGGCAGAAACCTAACAACACATTGGATTGTATACAAGCTGACTTCACGCATAATAATAACATCACAATAATAAACCATATAGAACTGAGATTATAAAAAGATGGACATTTAGTTAATAGCTTACGATGATTTTCGAATTTGTTGATGATGCATTGAATAACGTTGTCGTGCGTAGGAGTAAGAAATCCACGACGAATCGGCATGATTACAAACAAGAATACGACTCCATCATCAAACTCTTTCCATATGAAAGAACATTCTAGTTACACTGCTGGATATTCCTGTAATGACGCTATATAGATTTAGACGATCGTTGTCGGCAACACGCCATGCTATGATCGACCGCCCCGTCACTTGAAGAGTTATATCGGAGAAACAGATTGCCATTTGTTACCATAGCAACGTTATTTAATGCGATAGATTATTTGACAGTGACATAAAGAACAAAAGCGGATGAACAATACTAAATCCAGCTAACAAAACAAGATGTTCAAACATATAAAAGCCTGGATTTGCGGAATGAAAAAAGAGCTCTTGCCTGCCGCATCAGTGCTTATAGCAAACAGATTGGCGGACAGAAATATTCCCAGAAAATTAATGTCGCTGTAGGGATACCAGGACGAGGAAAAACACAAGAGCTGAAAAGTCACTGGGAAAGCTTTCAATGTCAATCTGAGATGTATATATACCCTTCTTTCATATTCGTAAATAATCCTAATTAATGAAAGAGCGGGAATTGTGCAGAATTGATAATCTCCCATTTAGCCATTACATTTCTTTGACGTTGAGCATCTGTTGTCTGGTTGATTATCAATTTCATGCGCTGAGCTATAGCTTCAGCCTGAAACCTCATTTCAAGTGCAATGCACCCTACTCTTACATATAATCAGAAAGTATGGCAAGGATATTTTAGATGCAGATAACTTGCTCTGCGATATAAACACTGCACTTTCTATGTCGAGATCATCATCATCATCATCATCATTATATTTATTTATCCTCACATTCAACTGTAATATACAGGT